>VMDR010000573.1:0-207452 GCA_007922815.1 Macrotus californicus
AAAAAAAAAAATAAACCCAGTTCAGTAACAGTGATTAGTTTAAAAGTACAACATTATAGAAATGTACAACTTATAAAGTGAGAACACTGCCAACTGAAATTTATTTTTAAGGGTTTGAAAATCAGATTTATAATATAAAAAGTTCATAAAACATTTAAGGATAATTTTCATTTTAAAATATATTATTATTTTCCATGAACAACTTGGTTAAGAACTAAACTGTTTGAGATGGGAGACATTTGAGAACTGAGGTTTGACTGTATAACAATTCCCTAAGAGACCTATGGCTCTAAGACCCCACATGCCATAGGTCTCATGGACTCCACACTCAGAAGACATCTGCACTTAAAAGTTTATTTTTAAGGTTTATTTATTTTTAGAGAGAGGGGAAGGGAAGGGAGAAACAGAGGGAGAGAAATATAGATGTGCAAGAGAAACATTCATCAGTTGCCTCTCGCTTGCCCCCAAACTAGGGACGTGGCCCACAATCCAGGCAAGTGCTCTGACTGGGAATCAAATCAGCGTTCCTTCTGTTAGTGGAGCTATGCTCAACCCTCTGCGCCACACCAGCCAGAGCTGCACTTAAGTTTAATGCTCTGCAGTTGCTGTCTTGAAATTCTTACTAATTTTATTTGTAAATTTGTGTTAAGTGAAGTCTGATGGAGAAAATGATGTATGTGCTGAGGGCTTGAAGCCTCAGCTCACATACATGATCTACTGCCTCCTGTTTTCCCAGGAGGCACTTGACCACACACCCTGGCACCCCCTGGCCATCCTATCCCTGTCTGGGCTGGGAGAACCATGGCACTTTTGGCGGGCAATTTCTCTTGCTCACTCTCGATCCAGGAATACAAGGCATGTAGATAATATAGCTGGCCCTGCTTACGGCCATTCATTCAGGTAATGGTAAACTGGGGAAACGGGAACACTAACGTTTTGAGGACAGGTTGACATTGACATCTGGAGTCTGGAAGTGTCATGGACTTATGTGGACCAGGCAATAAACTGAGTCCTAGCCCAATACCCAGTTGACAATAGGTTCACTGGGTCTGTGGACCTCCTGGTGATCGCTTCCCTGGTCCCTGCATATATAATTGAAACAGACATATTTGGAAATTAGTGCAACCTCCATTTTGAGTCCTTAGCATCTTAGGATAAGAGTTATCATACTGGGGAATGCCAAGTGGAAGAAAACCACTAAGAGCTGCCCTACACCACATGCTAAGATAATAAGAAAACAAACAAAACAGTATTGTATCCCAGGGGGTGAAGGGGGGGAGATGACAGAAATTAGGGCTATACTCTCTCTTTTTTTTTTTAAGATTTTATTTATTTTTAGACAGAGGGGAAGGGAGAGAGAAAGAGAGAGGGAAACATCAATGTGTGATTGCCTCTCGCGTGCCCGCTACTGGGGACCTGGCCAGCAACCCAGGCATGGACCCTGACTGGGAATTGAACCAGCAACCCTTTGGTTCATAGGCTGGTGCTCAATTCACTGAGCCACACCAGCCAGGGCTAGGGCTGTACTTTTAAAAGAGGATGCAGGATTTACCGCTGAGGTTGCTGCAGAAACCAGACAAATCGTGGAGGAAGGTAGCAGATTATCACAAACTCAATCTAATAGCTGTCACAATGTAGCTGCCAGTTTGGTGATCATGGAACACCGAAGATGCCAGATGTGGTATCTTTCCTAGAGAAGATTAACACGGAAATTTGAGAGAGAAACTTTTTCTTTTATCCACATAAGCCCTGGCTAGGTAGCTCGGTTGTCAGGGCCTCACTCTGATGCACCAAGGCTGTGGGTTTAGCCTTCCATCAGGGCACATACAAGAATCACCCAAAAATGTATCAATGAGTGGAACAACACACTGATATTTCTCTCTCTTTCTTTCTCTCTCCCTTCCTCTCTCTCTAAAATTAATCAATACATTTCAAAAATCTGTTAAAAAGAAAACAGCATCAGAAACAAACCATATTCACATAGAATGGATTACAACACACATTTACAGGACTAATCAATTTTGTCATCCTTTCACATAACATAGTCCTAAGAGATATGGACCATCTGGACTTCCTGCAGAAAGTCACAGTAAACCACTAAATTAGTAACATTGTGCTAATTGAGCCAGATAAATGAAAGATTGATAACACATTAAAGGCCTTGTCAGGACACATGGACTCCAGAGGGTGAGAAATAAATGCTACAAAGGTTCAGATACCAATTACATCAGTAAAATTGTTATAGGCCCAGTAGCCAGGGACTTGATAAGACATGTCATTCAAGTAAAGGCATCCAAATAAATAACTGAATCTCGTATGTCCCACCATTAAGAAAGAAGCACAACACCTGAGAATACGGCTCTTTTATACTAAGTGAGACAAAAAGTTGCCACTTTCAGGAGTAGCTAGAACAGAGAAGGACTCTACAGGCCTAGGTGGTGATGCAAATAACCTGGCAGATCCCGTGGTACTATGGCAAGCCCCAGTGGGAGAATCATTACACAGATCCCCGGGATTCTAGAGCAAGACCGTCCAATTGCAGCAGAAAATTGTATGCTTTCTGCAAAACAACTTCTGGCATGCTGCTGGGTCCATGCAGATAGGGAACACCTGACCGTGGTATGCCACGTGACCATTTACCCAGAATCACCCACCATCATGAAGCAGTTCTGTGGGACTCACCAACTCATAATGTTGGGTGGACCCAGCAAGAGTCCAGCTTAATGAAAGTGATACATCCAGTTTCAAGCACAAGCAGTACCGGAAGTCATAAGCATGAGCGGACAGCCCAAACTCATATCATCTGCCACTAGTGCACAAGCACCACTCCCTCGGCATCTACCTTTAGCCACATGAGGGCCCAAACAGCCAGCTGACAAAGAAAAAACCTCACCTCTTCTACAGATGGCTGTATGCGGGCACACATCAAAACTGTAGTGGCAGCACTGCAGCCTTATTCGGGGAATGGCGCGGAAAGACAGTGGTAACAGAAACCCCTCCCAATGAGCGGAGCTTAAGGCAGTATACCTGACTGTCTACTTTGTGTGGACTGAAGTTAGAACATGGACAACTCATAGGCAAATGTCCTGACATACTGGTCAGGGGGGTAAAAGAGGAGAAAAATTGGAAAATTGGGCAAAGAGGTCTTAAGACAGAGGGACATAGGAGGACATAAGAATAGACACATTTGAAGATCTTGGTGACAGTCATCAGAGAACATCTACCATGAAAGAGGCACTAAACAACCAAGCAGGCGATGACTCGACCAGTCTTCATCACCAATCTCTTGTCAGGGCCTCCGAGTGCTGACCAATGGACTCATGAAGGAAGGTGACCGTCTGTGGTGAGCGCGAGCTTCCCCCGCTCCCTGGCCAGCAGCCTACCCATCGCCCTCTCCTGTGTGCCAGGTCTAACCCGTCTCTCCTTTTTCCTCCACCTCAGGTGGAATCACTGCCAAGATGCAGATTTTTGTGACCATCACTCTCGAGGTTGAACCTTTGGACACAACAGAAAATGTAAAGGCCAAGACCAGGGTAAGGAATGAAATCCTCCTGATAAAGACCGATCTTTGCTGGCAAGCAACAGCAAGATGGACGTACTTTGTCTGACTACAACATTCAAAAGGAGCCCACGCTTCATCTTGTGCTGAGACTTCGTGCTGCTGCTATGAACAGGAGAAGTCTTATCCCCTCCCAAGAAGGACAGGTGTGAGAGAAAGAAGGTTAAGCTGGCTGTACTGAGATACTACAAAGTGGATGAGAGTGGAAAAATCAGCGGTCTTCGTCGGGAGTGCCCTTCAGATGAATGCAATGCTGGAGTTTTTATGGCCAGCCACTTTTTGACAGGCATTATTGTGGCAAATGTTGCCTGACCTGCTGCTCCAACATACTGGAAGACAAATAATTGTATATGGGTTAATGAAAGACATGAATTTAAAAAAAGAAGAAAAAGAAGGTGGCCGTGGTGGCAGAGATATCCACTATGCATGGACACGCAGCTACCTATGAACTACACAGAACTCCCACTTACTGAGAAAGCTCTAGCTACTGATGCCACCAAAAGTCCAACGGCCAGCACAGAGACCTACACTAAGCTCCCGATATGGTACAAAATTTTTAGTGCTCACCCAAGAATATTTTTATTAATTTTAGAGACAGAGAAAGGGGGGGAGAGAGAGAGAGAAAAAAAAACAACACATCGACGTGAGAGAAAAACATCAATCAGCTGCTTCTCATAGATGCCCTGACTGAGGATCGAACCTGCAACCTCTTGGTGCACAGGACGATGCTCCAACTGACTGAGCATCTAGCCAGGGCTGGCACAATCTTTTAAGTAAACCAACCAGCTACTTGATGGCAAGTTGATTATATGTATACGTTGCATCCCGGAGGACATCACTCTTTTGTCATAAAATATTACATTGAGTTGGTGCTTCAGCTGGGCCTTCATCAGGCCATTCCACTCCTCTTTTAAGTTAGCAGCTTCTAGAGATGATTTTATATACAATGCCACCACTAGATCCCATGGTATGGGCCCTCTCCCGCACTTATTACAAAGTAGGTCCCCTGTCATGAAATGATGTTAAGGGAGATGATGCTTACTGGCAGATTAAACATTTCCCAACCTCACATGTAGTGTTCACTGCACAGCCATAAGGGTGGGAAAGACAAACATACACCCAGAATACATCCCTATTCCTTTAGGAATAAGTTGTTCACCCTTCCAGGGTTCAAGGGGCCAACTACAGTCAACCCTTGAACACCTCGGGGATTTGGGACACCAACCACCCGCACAGCTGAAAATCTGTGTAAAACCAAGTCATAGCCTTTACCAGACACAAAGTCCCAACCTTGGCCCTAAAATGCTTTAAAACAACAAAAAAGTAAGCCACTGGTCTTATATGTTCTTAGAAGGTTTTTCACCATCTAAACTGCCAAATGGTCTTTTAAGATGATGTAAAATTTCAACCAGAGTACAAACAAATGGAAGCTGACAGCAGGGCATTCTAGAAAAAGCAGCAAACCCGACAGGTAAGGGGCGCATCTCAGGGCGCAAAAACTGGAAAGTTGCTGCCACCATAAAAAATGGCAGGGCAAGGAAGAAGAGGCAGTCCAGTCCTTACTCCTATGTGCTCTCCACCCTCTCCCAGTACTGTTCCATCCCTCTGCCACCACCTCCAAATTCTAACAGATCTCTCCGAAGTTCCCTTCTGGCTCTGTAAATTCAGAAAATGGTAAGGAAATATACTGGTCATTTTCTTATTCCATGAAAGCACTAACCAAACAACAAATCAGCTAAGTTACTTAATCAAATGTTAAAAATCTTGTTTTGTGTAAATATTACTTTGAACTAAACATAACATTCATAAATACAAGGATGTGCTGGGCCACACAACATAAGCAAAAGAGGATTTACACAGGAAAACTGATTATGTTTTTACTGCCTAACCAAAAGCATCTACTTTTTTAATATCAAGCAGATTTTAAAATGAAATTTTAGAGGCATATAAAACATTTGCCAGTCTGGTTTACATTTAACTGGTAGCTGTGATAATGTCCATACGATCTAAGGCAAACAAGAAAAATCACTTCGGTTTTATTTTAAATCTGTACTACTGAGTCTTGGTCTACAGTTTACCTAACAGGTATTAAATGTTCATGTTGCCAATGGCATCCGTAGTTTTGGTGGTATTGATATTAATGTATGAGAATTGTGAAACATATCTACGTCCTTCTTAGCTTTAGCAAAATCCTTCATATGTATTAGTTCCTCAACTTTAATAACTGTTGCTAGGTCAATCCAGTTAAAGAAACACAGAACCATGAACTACAGGCTAGTAACTTCTAATATTAAAAGCAAAAATGCGCCTGGCTGGTGTAGCTCAGTGGATTGAGTGCATGCCTGTGAACCAAAGGATCACCAGTTCAATTCCCAGTCAGGGCACATGCCTGGGTTGTGGGCCAGGTCCCCAGTGGGGGTCACATGAGGCAACCACACATTGACGTTTCCCTCTCTTCTCTCTCCCTTCCCCTCTGTCTAAAAACAAATAAATAAAATCTTTTTAAAAAATCAGGAGTTTCTTAGGCGAAAAATACATCTGCAGGGTTTGGATGAGCTCAGGAGTTGCTGGTTCAGTATCTCAAGCCCAGGAATATGAGATAATTCTTGAAGGAAATGACAATGAACTTGTATCAAATTCAGCTGCTTTGATTCAGCAAGCCACAACAGTTAAAAACAAGGGTATCAGAAATTATTGGATAGTATCTATGTTTCTGGAAAGAAACAAAAAACAGTTCGATCTGAATTGTCCAGCTACAGAAACAATATGCCAGATGGTTCCTCAGACTTATTTCTGATATTTCAAAGGTGCAATAAAAGCCATGTGATAGGGGGAATAAAGAGTCAATTACAAGCCAAGCACCATGTTAGGTAGCATAGAAAGATGATTTAGTTTATGGCTTTTACCCTTAAGAAGAAATAGTAGAGGAGAAGAGAGGGTCATGTTAACAAACGGGTATTAGCCCTGGCTGGTGTGTCTCAGCAGACTGAGCGCCAGCCTGCGAAACAAAGGGTCCGCTGGTTGGATTCCCAGTCAGGGCACATGGCTAGGTTGCGTGCAGGTCCCCAGTAGGGGGTGTGAGAGAGGCAACAACACATTGATGTTTCTCTCCCTCTCTTTTTCCCTCCCTTCCCTTCTCTAAAAATAAATAAATAAAACCTTTTTAGGAAAAAAAAAAAACCCAAATGGGTATTAATACAATATGATATGTGTAAACAATGGAAATACAGGTAGCAAAGAAAAGGGTTCCCCCTCTTTTGTTTTAACCATATGAGAAATAGGGCTGGCCTTTTAGGTATTGGTAAAGCTCACCCCACTCTTTGATTTAGCTCCAAAACAAAACTCAGCAGATTTTGGCTCCATGACGATTCCGCACTTGATCAAAATACATAACGTCTAAAATCATTATCAAGATAATGAGCCCCCACTGGTGTGGCTCAGTGGGTTGGGCATTGCTCTGCAAGGTGAAAGGTCACTGGTTCCACTCCTGCTCAGGGCACATGCCTGAGTTGCAGGCCAGTCCCTGGAGAGGCAACGGATCTCTCCCTCTCTTTCTCCCTCCTTTCCCCTCTCTCTAAAAACAAGTAAAATCTTTTTTTAAAAAAAGATAATGACGTTAACTTACACTGACAGAGAAGGGACAATAAAATTATCATTTCCTTCTATTTACTCCTTAGACTTGACTTACAAGTACACCCTTAGAGAAATAAACACAATTAAACAATGTATTATGTGCTCTTGCAGAGATGTACTGCTGTTCACAGTTGCTACTACCTTAATACAAGGAATACATGCTGTGATCTACATGTATCTTTATTATGTCACTAAAGCATCTACCCTTTTGAATGGAAACTGGGGAGCCATAGAAAACCTCTTCAGTTTCCTAAAATGACGTTTTTTGCTATTTCTGAACTGCTTTTGTTAATAATCTGCACAGAAGGGAGCTACAAGCAGAATGAATTCATGACTTCATTTGTTTTTGCCTTATCACAAAGAAAATGAAACATTATAAAGAGATTTACAATCATGCTCTAAGTTTTAAAAATGTCTTTTAAAAAGTCTGTTAAAAAAAAGTTACACTCAAAAAAGGTTTACTTTTAAGTACAAGTAATCAATATCGAACATGTTAATTAAGAGTAAAGACATAAACTTGTTATTAATTTTCCTTTCAAGGAAAACTGTGACCCCCTCCTTCTAGTTAAACATGGTCCTTCTGTTACCACTAAAGGGCATGAATCATCTCTTCAAAACAGAGGTGTGGCTCACTGATAAGCAAAAGTTCTCTCAGGAAATATCACTGGTGTGTTATAAAGAACATTACTTTCAGGAAAAATACTTACAGATCTCAGCAAGGGCAATTCATCATCAGTGAGCATGACAAAATCTGTACCCAGAAAAATGTAATAGCTGTTTCTTCCTGGCATTATTTACATCACATTCTGAGAAACTGCCCCAAAACAAAACATACTTTTTAAAAGCTATTCAGTAATATAGCCAAATCTTTTTAAAAAACAAATTTGGCAGCAAACATTAACTATGAGAATACTATTTGTAAAATCTCCAAATATAATTCTATCCCAACTAAAAATATAAAGAAACAAATTCATATTTGTTGTCAACTTGACCTTTTAAAATAGTTATGTGATTAAGATACACGCACAGATAAATGGGAATGATAACAGGGAATTCACTGAAGAAATACAAATGTCTAATAAACACGAACATATGTTCATCCTGATTACTAATAAGGAAAATGCTAATATAAAATGAGTTGTTTTGGTTTTTCCTGCCTATCGGAATAGATAAAAGTATGAATATTTAAAATATCAATATGGGGAAAGAAATGGGAAAAAAGAGAGATATTGATACAAAAGTATAAGATGAATAAATTCTGGAGACTGAATGAACAGCATGGTAACTATAGTTAATAATAATATACAGTGTTCCTGAAATTTGCTGACAGTAGGGCTCCCATGTTCTCAACACACACAAATAGTAACTGTGTGAGGTGATGGTTATGTTAATTGTGTTATCACGCTGGATTGTGTTAATCATTTCACTATACACACACACACACACACACACACGTATATATCACATTGTATACCATAAATACATACACTTTTTGTCAACTATAGCTCAATAAAGCTGTAAAAAATAAAAACAAAAATAAAATATCCAGTATTTGTGGTATTTAACAAATGAATAAATAAATGATGTTAATGCACAAAAAAGTATACTCTCATAAATTGAATCAAAATGTAATTCAGCCCTGGCTGGTATGTCTCAGTGGGTTGAGCGCAGGCCTGCGAACCAAAGGGTTGGGGGCTCAATTCCCAGTCAGGGCATGTGCCTGGGTTACTGGGCCTGGTCCCTGGCTGAGGGCGTGCAAGAGGCAACTGGTCTGTGTGTCTCTCACACACCGATGCTTCTCCCCCTCCTCCTCCCTCCCTCCCTGTCTCTCTGAAAACAAAAACAAAACCAACAACAAAAAAACACACTAGCATATACTAAAGTATTTTATTTACCAAATCCATTAAACCTTTTGTTATTAATTCCTAAAGTACTGTGAAGAGAGTTAAATGTTGCTTTTCTACTTCAGAGAGCTCCTAATTTTCTATAAAACAAAACAAATGTGAGTACAGAGGAGAGAGTTTAAAAAGCAAAGCAGAACAGAGGTTACCAGGCGCCAAGGGAGGACAGTGCAGTTGTTACTCGGTGGGCACGGAGTTTCTGTTCGGGATGATGAATGTTCTGGGAATGGTTGGTGGTGATGGCTGCACAAACTGTGAATGGACTTAATGCCGCTTTAAAAAGGTTAAGATGGTAAACTTTACCACAATAAGAAAATATCAAGTGCGCAATGAGTAATGCAAAGAAATGGACTTCTCATTTACCTCCTGTCACAGCATGCAGAGATATGACCGTTTAACAGAACAGTCCTGGGCAGGCGTGGCTACGGTGGAAGGCTGGCGCCCCTCTCCCAACTATACAAAGATGTCCTGATTTTGTGTACGTACACAGGCCATGGAAGAGACTGGTAGCATGCTCCCAGTCTTATTGTTAACACCAAGAGGTAAGAGGCTTGTATCACCTTTTAATACATACGGCAAAAACGCACTCAGTTTATCGCAGGTCAGAATACTCTTCCTCAAATTTAAATTCAGGGGAAGGGACAGGAGGTAAATTTGGGTGTGTGCAAGTAAAAGAAATGGAGAATACTCTTCATACAATGACTGGTTCTGCACAGCTAGCTCCTTAGTATCTACTGGCAGCATTTTTAACTGGTATCCATGAGGTAGGGGGAAAAAGAAGAGGTAAGGCTGTTAGACCCCAAGAATCCTGGCCCTTTCCACCTGTCACTCACTGAATGTAAGGAAAAGTGTTTCAGGTCTCCACTTTTTAACCTTGTTTAATTTTTTAAAAAATCAACACCCAAAGAAAACAACCAGTTCTCTATAAACCCTATTCTGAGGTATGAAATATATCACTAATGTGAGAAAAATACTTTATTATTTTTTAATATCCTTGATCTCTTATAAAGTGAAGATTTTAAAATTTCTAATAACCTAGGTGGATATTAGCATCTCAAAATGAATAAGAACACTCTTAATTTAGTGTCTTCCGAGCCCTGACTGGTGTGGCTCAGCTGGCTGGGTGTCAGCCTGCAAAGCGGAAGGTTGGCAGTTGATTCCCGGTCAGGGCACAGGCCTAGGTCGTGGGTTCAGTCCCGTTGGTGGGGCACACAAGAGGCATCTGATCAATGTGTTTCTCTCCCTCGCTTTCTCCTTCCCTCCCCCTCTTTCTAAAAATAAATAAATAAAACAAAAGTTGAAAAATTAATATTTACTCCAGCTATGGGGAAATAATTTTCTAATGATACAAGAAATACAAGAACTTACAAAGAAAAGAATGAATAGCTATGGCAAGAAATATTTAGGTTTCTGTTCAAAACAAAAATAAAAATAAACTTAAAAATAAATTAATATTCATAATAACAGGATTACAAAAGTATCTAAGACCATAAAGACTCAAACAAATAAATGATCAAAAAGTAAAAACAGAATTTACAGTCATATGAACAAATGTTTGACTTTATTAATAATTAAAATGTTAAAACAATAATTATTCAACATTTATAACTACTAAACTGGACACATATTCATTTTAAAATATTAAAATCTATTATTAGTAAGGTTGGCTGTGAATAAACAAGTAATGTAAACTGGTAGCTGTACTGAAAACTAGAGTATTAACGTTGGCAAACAATTCGGTAACACCAATAAAGCAATATGTAAATGTTAATGGCTGCTAATCCAGTAACTTCATATTCTCAAAAACATTACACGTACAAAGATCTATCTATGTGCAGCATTATTTGTAATAACTGTTTACCATTTGTGATGGCTAGGTAAATTGAAACCAACAACACGGGAATCTCAAGCTCAGTTTCTTTTCATACACAGGTACTATGCAGCAGGGAGAGTAAGGAAGTAAACAAACTATACAGGGAACGGTGTGCTGCAGAGATGCGGACAAAGTGCTTTGAGGTCACTCAAGGTAAGGATGAATCATTAATCCTTTATACCAATTTTTGACACTGTGTTGCCAACCAAAGTGCACAAAGAGAGTAAGCAGCTGGGTCCCCAAAATCAAGTGTACTGCTTATCAACCAGAAGGCATGCAAGTGCAGGGTAAAGGCAGGACGAGGGAGTCCTTTGTAAGAGATAAACGAGTTCCATCAGAACTAGCCATCCACAGAGGACACAAGCCGAGCAATGCACTGTTCTGTCAGACATCACAGAACTGTTATCTGCTCTTTTATTCTTCAATAAAAGAGTTGACATCTATCCAAAAAATACTCCTGGAAATTTGGCTAACAAGTGCACATTTGGGAGAAGAGATGTAGAGAATCTTTAATAATGGAGGGGTTTTTGTTTTTTTTTAGATTTTATTTATTGATTTTTAGAGAGAGGGGAAGGGAGGGAGAAAGAGAGGAAACACCGATGTGTGAGAGGTACATCAAATGGTTGACCAGTGGGCAGCGCAAGCATGTACCCTGACCAGGAACGGAACCAGTAACCTTTCGGTTTGCAGGATGACACCCAACCAAGCCACACCAATCAGGGCAATGGGCTTTTTTTTTTGAGGCACACATTTGATTCAAGATTAGACTCCATTTTAAATGTATATCTGAAAAAACACCCAGCAATAGCATATACTGCAAATACATTTCTAACTCCAGGGCAGCGACAGTTCACACCCTGAGAGGCTTCCCTTACCACTCGGTGCTCCAGCATCAGGGGACGCACTTCACACCCAGGCTCCCTTCCTCCCTATGCGGCACTGGTCACAGTATGACCCCTTTTCCTTTTCCAGAGGCACTAACTTTCCTCACATTTATTAATCACTGAACAGTGTACAAAGGCCTCTTCATCCATTATCTCATCTGACCCCTCTGAAGAAATTGTTACTATCCCTCCCTAACCAATGAGGAAACTGAAGTTTACAAAGATTAGCTGACTTGGATGTTCTCAGCTAGGAAGTGATAAAGCTGGAACTAAAACCCAGGTATTCAGACTCCAAAGACAGTAAATGCATTATATTGAGGAAATATGTCAGAATTTTCCAACTGTCCAGAAACATACGCACCTTGTGCTTTGAACACAACAGAGAAATTAAACTGAAAAGCAAGCCTGAATCTGAAAGCTGTACAGTTCCAACCATCTCCTCCCTAAAAACATAAAACAGCCACTAAACAACACATTTCCTCTCAAAAACCCCTGGGAATGTTTTTGGTTGTAAATCATAAAATCCTAGAATTTGAGAGATCAACTAATGCAGGCCCTTTTAGAGATGAGGAAATCAAGGCACAGGACGTGTGGCTGGAGCATGTGCATGATGGCACCAGTGCCTGCCGTCCAGCGCGGTGGGGCTTCTCAGGCCCATACCGCCAGTGCTCCAGAGACGTGGTCTCGCGGAGAAGGTACGAGACAGGACGGGCGAACTACGAGCAGACTACGCCTGGCCCAGCTGGGTACCACTGCTGTCCAGCAGCCCTTTTGCTCATCTCTGGTTGGCTCCCCTTCCCTTTTCCACAACTGCTATTCCCGACTTTTAACACTCACTGAGGTCCCCTAGCCCACCCCATCTTTTTAGCATGCTGCAGATAACTTAACCCATTCTATCAAACTTAACCCATTCTATCAGAAAGGAAGATTTAAAAAAAAGAGGTCGTCTGCCCTGGCCTGACAGCTCATTTGGTTAGTGTGTCATCCCAACAAGCTGAGGTTACAGGTTTGATCCCCAGTCTGGACTCATACAAGAATCAACTAGTGAATCCGTAAGTAAGTGGAACAACAAATTGATGTCTGTCTGTCTCTCTTTCAAATCAATTTTTAAAAAAGAAGAGGTCATCAGACATTAAAAGATCCTGTGACACAGAAATTATGATCTGAGCTTTAGAGGTGAAATACACCTTAATTCCAGATCTCTTCCATTATATATCTGGTACCTTTGGAGCATTTGGTTAATCTCTCTGAGCCACAATTTTTTCAACTGTCAAATGGGAATGACCACAAACTCTATAGAATTTTTATAAGATTAAATGAAATAACATATGTAAAAGTACATAGATCAGTGTCCGAGTCCAAAGTTGGTAACTACTCCAATTTCAGCTTACATTTGCATGCTTCCAAATGTATCTCTATCCTTTCTCCATGTTTCCTTTTCAAGGCTCACCTCTCCAAGAGCTTTAGATTCTATTTCTTCTCACAGCTTCCTTATTATCTCCCTTTTCTCTTGTGCAGACCTTCAATATCTGCCTCTGCTGGCTCCTTGTCCTTTACCTTCAAACAAGTCAAATTTCTCCCATCCTTTAAAACTCAAAAACAAAATAAAAATAGGCCCTCAATCTTGTTTTAGCATTTATTTTCTAAACATCTCTCCAAAACCCTCTAACCCATGGAGAAGATAGCAAGTAATTACCTTTCAAAACAGATCAGATCATGTCAATTACTTACTTAAAAACCTTTAATGGCTATCAATTCTCTAATCAAAAGCCTAAACTCTTCAGTATTTTGAGTCCTTCTTAGCACCTAGCCATCAATCTTTCCTTTCACCAGCCACTGGAACTCTTCAGCTACTCAACTTCAAGGATTCAGAGACCCCTAAGTATTCCATAACTTTCTAAAATTATATGCATGTTGTCTTATTCAGTTCTTCTGGGCTGAAAACCTATTGCTCCTCTCAAATTTTCTAGAGGGGGGGCATCTGAACGAAAATGTGTTAAAAACCAAATGCAATATCCTCTAGCCATACCAGACTACTCACTCTTTCCCAAATATATACCTTATACTTTCACATACCCATTCCTATGCTCAAACTGCTCCCTCTGGCTGGAATAGCCTTACTTGTAACTGATCTCCCTAATGAATTCTTATTGATCCCTCAAGAACAAGTTCCAAAATCACTTCCTCTGTAATCCCTTCACTGTCTACTGAAATAGAACCATTCGGTCCCTTACCTCACCACACAGTTAGGTGCTGGCATGTTATAAGCTTTTCAAGGCAGATTCTATATACCTCCATATCTCTGGCACACAGTGGGCAAAACAAAACAGAACAAAATTTGCTGACTGTAAGAACCATTTGGGCATCGCATTTGTGTTCTGGTATTCTCCACAACTGCGCCTGCTCACTTTTGTTATTCATTCACTCATTCAATATTTTAAAGTTCCAGTGAGATATCTGGAGCCATGTGCTAAGCAGTAAGGATGTGGACTAGGACAGAGTCCTGCATTAAGACAGTTAACTGTGACAATACAAAACAAACAATGATCTTATCCTGGCCAGGTAGCTCAACTGGTTAGAGCATCGTGAAAACATGCCAAGTTTGGAGGGTTCAATCCCCAGTCGGGGCACGTACAAGAATCAATCAGTGAATGCATAAATAAGTGGAACAACAGACCTATGTTTCTCTCTCTTTCTAAAATCAAAAAATAATAATATGGTCTTATTTGGTAAGTGCTATAAGAAAGATCTACAATGGAGTAAAAATAGGTTCTTCAACAAATGGTGTTGAGAGATCTGGACAGCTACATGCAAAAAAATGACACCTGACCACCAACTTACAACCATACACAAAAATAAACTCAAGAGGGTAAAAGACTTAAACATAAGTTGTGACACCATAAAAGTACTAGAGGAGGCTGGTCTGGCTGAGTGGATTGAGTGCCAGTCTGTGAACCAAAGGGTCACCAGTTCAATTCCCAGTCAGGGCACATGCCTGGGTTGTAGGCCGGGTCCCTGGTAGGGACTGCACAAGAAGCAACCACACATTGATATTTCTCTCCCTCTCTTTCTCCTTCCCTTCCTCTCTCTCTAAAAATAAAATAAAATCTTTTTAAAAAATCAGCAAAATGAAAAGGGAACCAACCATATGGGAAAATATATTTCCCACTGATACCTCAGACAAGGGTTTGATATCCAAAATATATAAAGAACTCACATGACTCCATACCAGGAAGACAATCAAATTAAAAAATGGGCAAAGGACCTGAATAGACACTTTTCCAAGGAGGACATACAGAGGGGCATTGACATATGAAAAAAGGATACTCAGCATAACTAGCTATCAGAGATGCAAATTAAAACCACAATGAGATACTACTCACACAGGTCAGAATGGGCATCATAAATCAACAAACAAGTGCTGGTGAGGTTAAAGAGAAAAGGGAACCCTAGCACACTGCTGGTGAGAATGCAGACTGGCACAGCCACTGTAGAAACCAGTATGGAATTTCCTCAAAAAACTAAAAATAGACTGCCTTTTGACCCAGCAATTCCACTACTGGGATTATACCCTAAGAATCCTGAAATACCAATTCTTTCTTTTTTTTTAAGATTTTATTTATTCATTTTTAGAGGAGAAGGGAGGGAGAAAGAGAGGGAGAAAAACATCCATGTGTGGTTGCCTCTCACACACCCCCTACTGGGGACCTGACCTGCAACCCAGGCATGTGCCCTGACTGGGAATGGAACTGGCGACCCCTTGCTTTGTATGCTGGCACTCAATCCACTGAGCCACACTAGCCAGGGCCCAATTCAAAAGAACCTATGCACCCCCAATGTTCATAGCAGCATTATCTACCATAGCCAAGTGCTAGAAACAGCCTAAGTGCCCATCAGGAAATGAGTGGATCAAAAACTACGGTACATTTCTACAAGGGAGCACTATGCAGCAGAGAGAAAGAACTCCTACACTTCGTGACAGCATGGATGGAAGTGGAGAGTATTATGCTAAGTGAAATAAGCCAGGAGGTAAAAGACAAATACCGTATGATCTCACCTATAAATGGAACCTAATCAACAAAACAAACAAGTGAGCAAAATAGAATCAGAGACATGGACATAAAGAACAAACTGACAGTGACCAGAAGGGAGGGGCATAATGGGAAAAAAGGGGAAGGGTCAAATCAAGGAATATGTATAAAGGACCCATGGACAAAGACAAAGGGGAGGAGTGGATTGAAGGTGGGAGGTGGGGGGTGGGTAGGGCAGGGGAGAGTAATGGGGGGGAAATGGGGTCAATTGTAATCAAACAATAAAATAAAAAAAACGATCTACAGCCCTGGCTGGTATGGCTCAGTGGATTGAGGGCTGGCTTGCGAACCAAAGGGTGGATCACCGTCAGGGCACATGCCTGGGTTGCAGGCCAGGTCCCCAGTGTAGGGCATGTGAGAAGCAACCGCACACTGATGTTTCTCTCCCTCTCTTTCTCCCTCCCTTCCCCTCTCTCTAAAAATAAATAAATAAAATCTTTTTAAAAAATCCACAGAAAGGGTTATGGTAGTCCATGCGAAGGCATGACTATTAGTTACAAAACAGTTTATAATGGGACACCAGACTCTCTTACACCAGGGAACCCATCCATCCTCTTTGTTTCTTTATAAATAGCCTTGTCTCAATGCTCCTTTTCCTTTTATAATAATAGTAACAGTTACTGACTACAAGAACTTCAAGGGTGTAATACAACCACTCACTCACTCTACTTGCTTCTGGAAACAATTTCACAAGCTAGGTAGAGCAGGAATTACCCCCATGTTAAAGATGAGAAAAAGTTCAAAAAGGTTACCCTTAAAAGTTACACAGTAGCCCTGGCTGGTATGGCTCATTGGATTGAACACCAGCCTCTGAACCGGAGGGTCGCGGGTTCGATTCCCAGTCAGGGCACATGCCTGGGTTGTAGACCTGGTCCCAAGTGGAGGCCACGTGGGAGGCAACCACAGGTTGATGTTTCTCTCCTTCTCCCTTCCTTCCCCCCTCTCTAGAAATAAGTAAATAAAATTAAAAAAAAAAGTTGCACAGTAAATACAATAGAATTTTATTTTAGTACTTATTTCCTGTCTGACTCCTCTCTCTGTCTTTCCACCCTACCCCTAATCAGTCTATAAGCCCCCAAACGGAAAAGATTTATTCTGTTTTCACTGCTTTATCCTCAAGGTTGGTCTACAACAGTACTTCAAACACAACAGGCTTTCATTAAATGTTTGTTGACTGAATAAAGAAGTTGCTTTGGAAATAAAAAAGACCAACAGCAAAAAAAAAACACAAGGGAAGAAAGTTCCTTCTAGCCCTGGCCAGGTCGCTCAGTTGGGTAGATCATCACCCAGACATACCAAGGCCGTGGGTTCGTGACTGTGCACATACTGGTCAGGGCACATAATCAACCAATGAACGCATAAATATACAGAACAACAAATCAACGTTTATTTGTTTGTTTGTTTCTTCTCTCTTTCTCTCCCCCTCTCTTTGTCTCCCTCCCTCCTTCCCAATATCCCTCTTCCTCTCTTTCTCTAAAATCAATAAATTAAAAAAAACTTTTTTAAGTTATTTCTATTATTGTGGCTTACTAAGAGATTTGAAACAGGCTTCTACTAGTTAAAAAGGCTAGACTAATTTTGACTCAGTTGCATTGGCATGTTATACATTTTATCTAAAAAGAATCTAAGTAAGGGAAGTACTTTTCTATTTCTGATGTCACATTCACGGCATGTTCTGATATAAATCTAAGTCTTAAACTACAGGTTTGAAACTGATAAAAAGGTTTTACTAAAAGCAAAAACTAAAGGAAACACTTTCTTGACTCTTCACTCTTGGGCTAGAAAAGTATCTGAATTTCAGTTCTTTCTTCAAGGTTAGTTCCAGCAGCCAAAGCTGCTGTATATGGTATGTTCTCCAATATATTTCTTAATAAACCTTTAAGCAAAGATTGGTCACAACTTTTTAGTAAATAAACCTTTTAATAACAATTAGTCAAAACCTCAGCCTAGGAACTGATCGCCTTTCCCCACCCATAGGGACACATAAAATGGCCATCCTGCCTGGGTACAAGGTGATTACTGCATATCATAATACAAGGCAATGGCACCAATGTTCAGTATGACTTCCATTCAGTACAACATTGTCTATAATTCTAGAAACTCCAGTTCCTTATAAATCAGTTTGTTCTGATTGGAAAATATTTTCATTATTTTCTCCAATATGTAAATTTCAGTAAATCACAAGGTGGTGGTGGTGGTATGACATGTAACTGCAACAGATGTGAGGTGATGGGAAGACTACTTGACTTAAGTATGGTCTATTCTACTATTTCCTATCTAGGTGAACTCTGTGACCTTGGACAAGTTATAGAACATTTTAGAGGCTGTAAATTTAACATTTGTCAGCGTAAAATGAGAGAACAACCACCTCACAGAATTGTAGTGAAAATTAAATTACATAATGTATATGAGGCCCTGGACAGGTAGCTCAGTTGGTTAGGGCATTGAGCCCATATGCCAAGGTTGCAGGTTCAATTCCCAGTCAAGAATCAACCAATGAATGCATAAATAAGTAGAACAACAAATCAGTGTTTCTTCTCTAAAAAAATGTGAATAAATAAAAATTCTGAATAAAAGCTTTGGGAAATAAGACTGGAGGCTGGGAAAAGAATGATACTTTTCTCATTTTATACCTTTTTTTTTTTACTATTGTACTCTATAAAGATTAATTGTTTTATTTCTATGTAGGCATAGACATATTTCTCCTAAGTATATTCACTATACTCACTATACAATTAACCGATGAATGCATAAATAAGTGGAACAACAAATCAATGTTTTTCTCTCTTAATAAATAATAATAATAATAATAATAATAATAATAATAATAATAATGTACATGAGCTGTTTTCAAAAAAAATAATAGCATTGGCATGTTTGAAGACATGCAGAGCAGTCAATCATTACCACGGCTGTTCCTCAGATTACTTTTAAAACTACTAGAACAATTCTGTGGGTGCTTCTTCTAAGCACAGCCAGGAAAACACAATCCCCACCCGTTACCAGATTAAAAATCGAAGAAATGCATTAAAGACCTCTATCCCTACACAACATCACTGACAATCGGAATTCCCAGAGTAAATCACTTCCACTATGAGATACGAAAGTAATAAAGTACAAAGGGCTTTGTTTGCCTACACGGCTAGGGTTGGAATTTAATCTGTATAACTTAAATGACCTTCCCTGATTCGTGTAAAGGAGTCCCATTTGTCCCCATTTCAGACACTTGAAACACTAAATTTGTTTTTCAAAAGTATTTGCAATGGCGTTTATAAAGCGTTAATCTGAAGCTGAACATCTACCGATTCAGTCTTCCAACAGGACACACATAAAGGTACCGCTGTCTAACAAAGTCTGACCAAATCCACAACACTCACGTGTTGCACTAAGTGATCTACTACCTGTCCTCCCGCAGACTGGCTTCATTCCTGTTACCTGGTGAAACAGTCTCCTTTTGCTTTCTAGAAACCACTAAGTTTCCGTGTTCTCTGTAAAGCACATCCTTCTATTTATGGGCGTTTTCTTTCGAATTTTTAAAGCAGAGTAAGAAAGAAAAGGATTTGAGGGGCAAGGAGCTGGGAAGCTGGATGAAGTACTGTAATCTTTTTTGCAAGCAATGAATGAAAAGGTTGCTCGCTGCTATAAATCACTTTCTCTCCTCCGAGATTCTAGAGGTGTGCTGTACTATACCACCGAGCCCATCCGCATTAGTTCTTGGTTCCCGGATTGGAGCTGCGCCCCAAACCGACATCGCAGCAAATTCTATCCCTCCCCAACTTCCCCGGGAGTGGGGCTCACTTCTTTTCCAAAGGCCATTCCCCCTACCGAAAAAACGCCTGGAGATTCGTGTCTGGAAGCCGTCCGGGGCTGACGTTTAAGAGTTAGACAATAACCTCGAGGTTTTCAAAAGAAACTCCGTCCACCTCTCCCCGGCGCCGAAACTTCCGCTCTGCGCGGCCGGGATGCAGAGGTCTGAGGCTGGACAGGTTTGTGAAATGGACTTTGGCCCGATCCAGTTACCGTAACCGGATCCCCAGGGACAGGTCCCAGTCAGGGACTGGCCCCAGGGGCGCCCCCGACGAGGCAACTGCACACACAGGCACAAAGGCGCACAGCAGCGCAGACAAAAGGGTCCGGGCAAGTAGCCTGGGGCGGAGAAGGAAAGCCTGCGCGAGGCGCGCCGCCGCAGAGGCCACGGCGGGACGGTTGTGGGAGGGCGGAGGAGCGGCGGCGGCCCCGGCCCGCCCCGTCCGCCGCCCGAAGCGCCCACAGCTAGAGCCATTTCCCTCCCGCGAACCGCGACCCGCTGGTGGAGCAAAGAATGTGGCCGGAGCCTAAAAGGCGGCCGCAGCCCGACCCCAGGTACTTCCCGCTCACTTTCCTTTGCTTGCAAAACTCACCCGGGTCGCCGCCGCCGCCTACTTAGCCTCCACAGTAGTTTCCCCCGGAAATCCTACTTGGCCCGCAGGCCGCCAGCGGCAGCCAGAGCCTTTGGCCCCCGGGAGGGGGGAGAAGGCAGCAGGCCGGACAGTGAGAGTTAGGCAGTGTCGCCGCGGGGGTTCACGGGACTTGTAGTCTCCAGCCCAGGCCGGCCGAGTCGGGCCGACAAAATGGCGGAAACCTGTAGCCGTTTGCTCCCCGGGCGATCGGCCCCACACGCCATCTCTGGGCATGCGCCACCTTCTGGAGCCCCGCTTGGAAAAGAATTTGGTCACCTTTCCCGGGACAGAGCGGGACAAAGGTCTTTGGACTTGAAAGGACAGAGTTCAATATACTGAGCTCCAAGCAATGCCTCAAGTAGGAGATGATGTGAGTGTGCTATTTCAGAACACCATGCAGCCAGATTCAAGTATAATCTCCCCAAAAGGAAAAAAAAATAACAACAACAACAAAAACTATTGAGGGCCTATTGGAAGTGCAAAAAAAAATGAAGCAGATTCCCTCAATTTTGTGCATGAGGAAGAAACTCATAAATCATTCTTGATACCTCCTTCAGTCCATTAAATCCAGTTATTCTATATCCCAAATAATTTCTGTTCCTTTCCATTTCCTCCAGCTAGAGGAAATCACCGCCATCTCTCTCCAAGTCTTGTTATGGGAAAAACTTTGTTCTTCTTGCTGACACAGTAAAGAATTACAGATCAGCAAGTCTATTAGCCAGCGTTCAGGCAAAGTTTGTAAGTGGCACCTGTTCATGGAAGAGATGGGGCCTTGTGGAAGTGGCTGTGAAAGGCATAGTCTTGGGTGGCAGAAAGCAAAGGCAGCAAGAGCAAGGGTGGGAAAAGCGTCAGGTCCTTTATCCTGAGGACTTACTTAGTTGGTGGGAGGGGGTGAAAGTTACATATTGATTGGTGAGTAAAGGTGGTGCCAGCTTTCCTGGGGGAGTGGGGGCAGAATCTGGAGGGGAACTAAGTGGGGGACTACCCAAACATAGGTATGTGTGGGGGTCTGTTAGCTGGATTCCTTATCTTGCTCCAGACCCCATTTGTTCATCTTGTTGTAAAAGAGATACATGATGGGAGACAGTTAAAGTTAAGGCAGTTTCCCAAAATTATTTATGGGCTCTTTCTGTAAGCACTAGGGACCCTGTCGTAAAACAGATAGTGACCAGAGGTAGACAATTAACCAAAGTTGTTTTATGGGCTTCTTCTTTGGGCACTAATGGACATTCTCCTCTTCCTCCTGCCCCCAGACCTTGGGATGAATACAGTTTCAAAGGCTTTCTCCCAGATAGTGGAAATCATATGTAGAATTTCAAAGGCTCCCCTCCTGTGCTAGCTAGCAGGGTATTTCTTGTGATGTTGGAACACCTGTCAATATTATGGGACCAGGCTCAGGACTGCTGAGTTAGTGGGTGAGACATGTCTCCCTCCTTCTCCCTGCCTTGGTTTATTATCTATCCTACCTAACAGTCTCACTAGTTTCAGGCATCCAGGAGAAAGCAATGTAGGGATATCTCTACAGATTAGGAAATAGTGAACAAGACTATGTGCTCCCTTGAGGATGGCTATGCTTCCCAGGGGTCTGAAAAAGAGGCATTTCAAAGGTGTGTCAATCTAGATGCACAGTAACAATGGACAGGGCTTGCTCATAGCAAAGATAACTTTACTAGGAGAGTGATAGGTCTGACCACCCTTCAAAACCTGCCCAGTTAGAATTTATGATCAAGACGTCCTGTTCAATACATCCTGTAAGATCACTAGATTTACTATAGAGCACCTTTTTCGTCCATGTGGATATACTCAAGTTTGTGGAACTTCATCAATATGTGTACTTTTCTCTACTTATCTATACTTTTCCACATGTATATTATACCCCGGATGTAATTTTTTTAAGCTTTTATTTATTTATTTCTTAGAGAGAGGGGAAGGGAGGGAGAGAAACATAATGTGTGAGAATCAGCAATCCATTGCCTCTCAAGCGCCCCCTACTGGGGACCTGGCCCACAACCCAGGCATGTGCCCTGACTGGGAATTGAACTGGAGACCTTTCGGCTTGGAGGCTGGCACTCAATCCACTGAGCTACACCAGGCAGGACACTCCTGATATAACTTTTCAAAGGGAAAGTGGCCTGGGCCAGACCTCTCGTCTTCCAGGAGACCAACTAACAGTAAAGACTATTTCTAACCATTATTATTTCTGGATTTGGGACTTATGGGCACTGTTGGAGCATAATGTCAAGAGCAGAGGTTTTAGCAACAGAAACCTGTTCTGCCGCTTCCTATCTGAGTGCCCTTGGCTGAGTCATTTAAACTCATTAAGATTCAGTTTTCTCTTTGTACAGTAGCGAACACAGCAGTCCCTCGTATACAGGTTGGTGTGGGAATTCAAAGAGTAATGCACATGAGGTGCCCAACTCTATACCTGATCAATGTCAAATGCTCAATAAACAATAACTTATGGTGGGTAACATCAGTTTTCATCTTCCTATTTTTTTGAAGCTTCCGAGTTTTCAACCACGAGCATAGAGTATGTCATAGACGCAGGCTTCAGGAATAAAGGTGTTCATCGTAGCGCCATTTGAAACAGCAAATAATAATGATAATATAATAATAATAGAGGCAATCTAAATATCCATTTCCCGGAGAATGAGCAAATCAGCTGTGATATATTCGTTAATATAAAATACTACAAAAACAGTTCAAGTGAATGAACCAAAGCTACAGGTATCAGCATGGATAAAACAAAATAGTGAGAAAACTTGCAGAAGCTTATGTACAGCTTGATACTACCTGTGTGCAATTTTAAAATACGACAGACAACACTATATACTATTTAAGGGTCCATACGTACACAGTAAAACAACTGGTGAGGAACTAAAGCCTTCAGGCAAGCAATTACTTCTGAGGAGAAGGGAAAAGAAATGGGTGAAAAGAGGGATACACCGGGGCTTAAAGCACGTCTCTGATACTTTATTTCCTGAAAAAAATTGTAGAAAATAAGGCAAAATGAGAAGAGTCGATAATGTTTGGTGTAAGGTACTTAGGTATTTGTTATAACAAAACTCTACTTTTCTATATGTTTGAAATAACTCTCAATTTAAAAGAAAGTGTGGAGCAGAGCAGTATATGAAACATGCTACCTTTTTATTTTTTGTAAGGAAAAATAGTAATTTGTTTGTATCAACCACTGCTGTTATGCCAGCCTGAAATCAATGGCTTTCACAGTGATGCCGGGGAGGGGGGGGGGGGGGGAAGTACTGGGTTTTTGTTTTTTAAACAGTTTTTTTTAACATACACTAAATTTCATTGTTTTTGTACAAATGTAAGTTTTAATTTCTCTTAGGTAAACACTTAGGAGTGGGATTGTTGTATTATATGGTAAGTGTACATCTAACTTCATTTTTAAAAACCCAAATTCTTTTCTAAAATGGCTACACCATTTTGAACTTTCATCAGCAAGAATGAAAGCTCTAGTTGCTCTGTATGTTTATCAGAATTTGGTATTAGATTTTTGAAAAATTATTGTTTGTAGCCACTCCAATGTATGTCTAGTGGTATGTCATAAAACTGACATTTCTCCCCATGGCTGGTGTGGCTCAGTGCATTGAGCGCTGGCCTGCAAACTGAAAGGTTGCCATTTCAATTCCCAGTCACGGCAAAGGCCTGGGTTGTGGGCCACGTGCCCAGTTGGGGATGAGCAAGGGGCAACCAATCAATGTGTCTTTCCCTCTCTTTTTCCCTCCCTTCTCTCTCTAAAAATGAATGAATGAATTAAAAAAATAAAATAGACATTTCTCTAATGACTAATTATATCTGGCCTCTTTTCATGTGCTGATTTGCCATCTATATATCTTTTTTAGTGAAGTATCCGTATTAGTCATGTGCCCATTCTTTTACAGGGTCATTTTCTTATTATTAATGAGTTGTGAGAATTCTTTACATATTCTAGGTATAAGACCTTTATCAGATATGTGGTTTGCAAGTGTTTTCTCCAGCTCTCTGGTTTGTCAGAGTTTAAAAATTTTGATTAAGTACAATTTGTCTTTTTTCTCTTGTGAATCATGTCAAATCTAAGAAATCTTTGCCTAATCCAAGTTCACAAAAATCTCCCCCTCTATTTTCTTCCTTTTTTTTTTTGCTAATTATTTTATAACCACAAGAAATGAGTACAGAGAATGCCCTGTACAAAATAACACAATAAAGTTTCAAGATCAAGGTGTTCCTCAGGCAAGGCTGAAGATTTCAGTCTCTGATACTTGGAATTTTGGCTGCAATCCTTATTTTTGGATGCATCATTGGATGTGTGGTACGGTCCATGCTTTTAGCCAGATTCGGACAGAAGAATGGCCACCTGGCCCAGGGGGAAGTAGAGGAGGTGCTTGGTTTCATGCCTCATACCTTAGTCCTCCCCGCCACGCAGTGCCAGGTGGAGTTGTACTTCTTGTCAGACTCCTTCTTAACATGGGCCGCAATATCCTTCTCTATGTTGTATTTCTCCAACGCCTGAGTAGCACACTCCACGGAGTCTTGTTGCATGTCCTCTGACATATTGGCAGTTTTAGTCACCACATTTAAGTCACACACGGTTACAGTGGAGCAGGGGGCTGGCTGGCTGCAACAGTCTCCTGGGGGAGGCTCAGACCTGGAGGGAGATGCCTCCTCCTATATATTTTTATATAAGTTTATAGTTTTAGGTTATCATTTATTTCTTTCGAAGGCTATATGCATATACTTTTATCTTCTTAGTCTATACCTGAAAGGATACACAAGCTTCCCTCTAGGGTGAGAACATAGTGTGACTTGGGGTAAGCATGACAGACTAATTTTATACTGTGTACCCTTTTGTACTTTTGAATTTTTCCTTAAATGTATATCTTAAGGTACCTTAGAAGCAACAACAAAATGAGGAATATTTTTTCCAAAGGCTGAAAACTGAAAAAGTGCTGGAGGACTCCTAAAACACGGTTCCACCCCGCACAGTTGAAAATCATCAGGATGGTGGCCGGACTGGAAGACTTCGTTCACCCTCCTTTCACATCCTTTGGACTCTCTTCTCTCACAGCTGTGAATAGCTCTACAAGCCTGGCAGTTCTCAAGGGGCTCAGAACCAAGTCCAATTAACAGGCAAAGAATTCGTTGGTTTAATCAAAGAGCAATATGCAAATAAGTAAATCTATTTAAAGCTTAATCTCTTTAGCTTTGAACTTTGCAAATTTAGAGACTTGGTGTTGCTGCCACCTTCAGGCCACATCTCTCAATAACAGGTTCATGGAACGCTGGAGGGAGTGGGTGGGGACTTCCTCTTGGAATTGACACACAGCAGTCCAGTGGACAGACCTTTAGCACCTGGCTCCACCACTTAAGGCCTGTGACCTTAGGCAAGTGTCTTAACCTCTCTGAACTTACTTGACCTCACAGGTGGTTTTGAGTATTATATGAACTCATCAGCGTAAAGCACCAAGCACAGTGCCTGACATGGAGTGGACAGTTAATAAGTAGAGTGACTATTAACACAGCAATAAATGCCAAGTACAGCCAAAGGTTGGACAACTCAGGTTGCAAACAGGCAGGTCACAGATGGTCATTAACCTTCAGCTATTTTGGTTCAGCCTCACTATTTACAATTTTCAAATTATGTGTCATCATTAAAAACAGAAATTTTGCATTTAGACCAGATTCTTAACTTCTATTTTAAAATGTGAAGCTCTGATAGTGTGCCACATAAAATCTTCAAGGAAGATGGCATATAACAGGGAAAACTAATTTCTGCCAAGAAAGCCACATAATGCTCCCTGAGGAAGTGATGTCAGAGCTGAGATATAAAGGCTGAATAGGGGGAAGAGTGCTCCAGGCAAAGACTGGTGGGTCCAAAGGCCTTGAATTAGGAAGATTAGTGCCACCAGGTAACTTCAGAAAAGTCTGGTGGCTAAGGCACAATGAGCAATGAGAAGGTGGGAAGGAGATAAGGTCCAGTCAGAACCTTAAGGATTTTGGACTTCATTGTAAGAACAAATGTAGTTCAAGTCTAGAGG
This sequence comes from Macrotus californicus, assembly GCA_007922815.1. Taxonomy (NCBI): domain Eukaryota; kingdom Metazoa; phylum Chordata; class Mammalia; order Chiroptera; family Phyllostomidae; genus Macrotus; species Macrotus californicus. Next base: position 26,416 of record VMDR010000573.1, read on the forward strand.
CTAAGAGATAGCCAATGGGTGTAACAAACTGAGGGGCCAGACAAGGTCAGAATGGAGAAGGGTCAGCAGCCAACAATTAACGGCTGAGAAAGCAGAGGAGTACTAGGGCAATACAGGATCTATATCTAGAAACTGGGCATACCCAGGACTGCCTGTCGGGTGTGGTCTGGCAAAGGGCAGACTTTATAAGAACCAAGTTAAGTTGGACACCAGGGTAAATATTTTATGCTCATTTTAACAGTGGAAAAATGAGAAGAACAAAGATTTGGCCAAGGACACCCAGCGAATGAGCTACAGAGCTAGATTCACAATACCTGCCTCTAACTTGTTGCCCTGCTCCTCTGACTGTATTTGTTTTCTCAAGGTGAGTAAACTCAACACTGCTACTGTGTTGTTAGTAATAATATGCACCATTTTTGGGGAGCTTGCTGGATTTAGTCTCTGTGTTCATGTGCACTATCACTTCATTGTTTCACTCAGTTAACAAGTATAGTCCATCCACGATACTATGTACCAAGAGACTGTTAGGCACTGCAGACACAGAAGTAAGTTAGACAGTCACCGTCCCTGTCCTGTGGGAGTTCACAATCCAGAAAGGAAGTGAGTAGTTGAAGAAGTAATTATAAAGGATAATTGGCGGGTACTATAGGGAGAGTACAACAATGAACCCAGCTGACCATGGGCAGCGGGGAAGCTTTCTGAAAGAAGTGACTATTTTCACAATAACCTGATAAGATAGATGCTATGAATATACCCTTTTTGTGGATAAGAAAACTACGATCTCGGGCAGATAAGTAACTAACCCACTAGCAGTGCTGGGACGGATGATGTATAAGCCTTAGCTGCCAAGATATTTCTTAGCAGATATTTCTGTTAGTTTGTCCTTTCCTTCTAAGGGTCATGTGAGTGGGATGGAGTATTAAATGAAATGTCTGCAATGCAGGAAGTTGAAATCATGGCTTACAAATTGCGGAAGCATGTCTGTGTCATGGTTGGCTGTCAAATTTGGTATGACAGCTATTTAGTGATACAGCTCTTGTGCTAATGTCTGAGTAGATGTTCAGGTCAATTGAACATGATTCAACAGCTATGTGGTGAGTGCCTACAATGTGCCCAGAACGGTGCCAGACACTGTCAGAGTTACAGTGATGATAAAGCTAGTCCCTAAGTACTAGGCTAAAGATTGTCTTCATCGCTAACAAATAAAAAATTAAACAACAAAGCCATAACCCTGACAGTTAGAAACTGTAGGTAACTTATTGTAATAGTTACCAGGTTTTGAGCACCAACCATGTGCCAAGCATCGCCTGAGGCACCTTAATGGAAATAAACATGATCGTAAACATAAGTTCACGAAAACTGAAAACACGTACTGGGAGGCTGTTGAGTACTTTACATGGATTACCTGTTTAACCCCATTCCTTCAATCCATGTTCATTCTATAATAGTAATATAATGCTAACATAATGGGCAATACTAATACTGCCCATTTCAAAGTAGAGACACTTGAACTTCAGGGATTTATGCTTGAGAAGAGCTGGAATTCAAACCCAGGTCAGCCTGACTCCAAAACTTGGCCTCTAGGCCACTGTGCCATACTATATCTGCAAGGAGAATTAGCTTGTAAAAACCAGGGAAATGTGGTATGATCTGCATAGCCAGATGCACATCCATACAGGAGAAATAAATATCAGCACTTTAAAAACCCTCCAGGGAAGTAAAGAAATAATGGGGAAAATCCCAAGAATGCATCTAGTAATTAGATATTAGTCAAGCCCTAAAACAGCGTCCAACCAAAATATTTATATTTTATTTCTATCATTTAATTCTACTTAAGTTTGCTTCTAGAATTATATTTAAATTTAATTAGTCCAAAAGCTTACAATTTTTCACATCAAGATACACATCCTTTAAATTTTTTTTTATACCTATGTAGGGAAGAAAAGAAACTATGTAATAAAAGTCAGTGTCAAGCAAACAAGTGACCCCATTAAAGATGGGGTGCAAGCTGTGCTTAGTAAACTGGGAGAAAAACAAGTCCCTGCAGGAGACAGTCATTAGCCCTGGGCCATACGAACATCTTGTCTCCATGATTACTTGCGGTTGTGGGCAGGGAGGTATGCACCTCGTTCCAGATGTTCAGATACGGCCAGAGGTGAGATCTGCGTGGCTAAGGAAGTGCCCAGAACTGGCTCTGTGACGCAGGGACCAGGAAGATCCCTGCTGCACGCAAACATACAGTGTGTGCGTTTCCACCTGCTTATTCATCCTTTGTCTCAACATAAAAATGGAAGAAAAGATACTAGTATTTACTATTGTCTCAACAACTCAGTTAATACTGTACAAAGAGTTCAGAAAGGTAGACCTTCTATCAGAGCAACAATAATTATAATTACTTATAAATTACAAATACTTATAATTATCCTGTTAGTAAAACAATAATGATAGCTTCCGTTCATTGAGTGCATTCTATGTGCCAGGCACTATGAGGGCACTTCTCATACATTATTTCATTTAATCTTCATGACAACTATTACCTATTTCACAGAAAAAGAGACAGATGTTCAGGAGGTTAAGCAACTGCCCAAGGTACACAGTGAGCAGGTAACATCTATTTACATGTCCCTCTCCCCACCAATTACTGTAAATTTCTGGAGAGCAATGGCTGTGTCTTATTTATCTCTGTATCCCTAGTCTGTAGCACTGTGCCTGGTACAGAATAGGCAGAACTCAGCACTGTTTTTGAATAAATGAAAGAACAAACAATATTTCCCAAGATAAGTGGTAGAGCCACCACTGGCTGCTGGCGTTTAGGTCTCCTGCCTTCAACTCTAGTGTGCCTTCTGTGATTACATACTGCCTGTGTAAATCAGGATTAACCACTCACATACCTCTTTCACTCTGAAAATTCCTAGTAGGCACATAGCAAGTGTGATATAGTGATTCCACTTCTCCATTTTTATCCTAATAAAAGTGCCAGAACTTGTGTATAAGGATGTATTACCAGCCATCCACTCTTGGTATTTCAGAAAAAAATTTTGGAAAAACAATGTCCACCAATGGAGGACTAACTAAAGGTAAATCCATTCAATAGAATATCATATAACTTTAAACAGAGTAAGGTAGATCTACATCTCTTGATGGAGAATGATGTGCACAACACTGTATTAAGTAGAAAAAGCAGGTTTCAGGATGTTAAGGGTGGTTTAGCCCTGACCGGCGTGGCTCGCTTGGTTGGGCATGACTCTGCAGGCTCGATTCTTGGTCTGGGTGCGTGCCTGGGCTGTCGGTTTGGTCCCACATCGGGGGTGTGCCAGAGACAACCAACTGATGTTTCTCTCATCCATGTTTCTCTCCCTTTCTTCCTCCCTCCCTTTCCCTCTTTCTAAACAAACAAATAAACAAATAAATAAAATCTTTAAAACAAAAAGAATGGTTTAGTAAGCACAGTAATAATAATCCCGTCTTCACCATTTAGTGCATACTTGGTCTCAGGCACTCTACCAAGCGCATCACATGTATTACCACACTTCACGGAATCTACAATATTGTTTATTGAATGTCTGTAACATACTTGGACCTGTATAAACATTCTTATTTCAGAGATAGAAAAATGTGCAGAAAATGTGTTTCTTAAAAACAATTAAATATGGTATTTTGCTCAATCCTCACAATAGCATGAAGTAGGTACCATCATTTCTGTGATTTTATTGATGAGAAAATTGAGACACAGAGAAATCCAAGTAATTTTTGCCTGGAAGTAGTGGAAATATATCATATATCATCCCATAAAAAAACAACTGAAAAATTCTGGATAAAGAATCTGTGATTCTCATGCATCTATCTTTCCTATTCTCCCCCCCCATCACCACCACCAATTCCACTAAAACTGTGCTAAAAGATTGTTTTAAAGCATAAGGGAGAGGGGGCAGTAAATATAACAGAATTTTGCAGATGGAAAAGCAAATGAATGAGTAACAATAGGCTAGGCCAACCTAAAAACATTGCATCCTAGACCAGAAACGAGAAAGCTGAGAAGCAGTCTTGATACATTTAGGAATTAACAAAGCAGTGGTATCCCTGGAAGTGGGAATGAGGCGCAGCTAATAAGGACAGGTTGAAGGACCAGCTCCCTTCCTCACTGTGCCCTCTAGGTGACTGCCCCTTCTCCACCTCAGCAGAAGTATGGAGGTTTGTTCTCCTGAGAGAGTAAAGCAGACAATCTCTGGAGTAAGGGTTACCAGGTACAGTCAAGGGCATCATACTGACCCTGGCCAGGTACTCAGTTGGTTAGAGCATCATCCCCATACACCAAGTTTGCAGGACTGACCTCCAGTGAGGGCCCATACAAGAAGCAACCAATGAATGCATAAATAAGTAGGACAAGAAATTGACGCCTCTCTCTCTACCTTCTCCTCTCTAAAATCAATTTTAAAAAATGAAGGGCATCATACAAAAAAGGGGGGGGTCAGTACACTTTTCCCAAACTCTGCTCCCAGAATGTTGGTATCTAACCTTTACCCTCTGGGCAGATGAGTCTTCTTCTGTGGGGAAAACAAAGCCCAACATGAAAATTTCAGGTAATGGTGTTGAAATGGTGCTATCAGGGTGGGATCCCCCGGACAGAGCAAGGAAGCTCTGTATTCCGCCTCCTGTACATCTCTTCCATTTGGCTGTTCCTGACTTAAGTTCTGTTGAATGTATTGAATAATATATTACATTTTTAAAAATCACTGGTGTCTACTTTAAAAAAAATTATTGATTGATTCCAGAGCGAGAGAGAGAGAGAGAGAGAGGAAAGGAGAGAGACATTGACCCACCATCCCACCCATTTAGGTATTCATTGGTTGACTCCTGTATGTGCTCCAACAGGGATCAAACCCACAGCCTTGGTGTATCGGGACAATGCTCTAACCAACTGAGCTACCCAGCCAGGGCTGCTATCTTCTGTTTTTGTATGTTGTATTTAAAAATAACAATATAGATAAAAGCAGAAAGCCATAAAACTTTAGAATTGGAAAAAAAGAGAGAATAGCATTGAGGTATCCCAGCTGATGGTTCCTCATGGTCATTGGCACACAGACAAGTGATATCATGGTCAGTGGCTCCCATATTTACGCACAGCTTCCAATCAGCTCTTAGCCCCCAACTTTTATTCATGAGCAGACAGACACAGATTCCCAGACAGGAGGCTTTTCTTTAAAAGGAAAAAAAGAGACCAAAAGAAACAGAAGGAAGAAACTTGGAAGAAATTAAGACAATAAAGAGAAAACAAAACTTTAAAATACTAAAGAGAAGTTCCTAAAAGAAAAGAAAAAATACCTGAATATATGGAAAAATTGCAGGAAACTATAATAAAGAAGATTCAGAAGGGAAAATAATTCTTTGAAATGGAAAAACATGAAAACAGAGGTAATAGCCCAATAGAAAGATTGGAAGATAAAGTTGAGGAAATGTCCTAGAAAGTATAGCAAAAAGACACAGATATGGAAAATAGGAGAAAGAAAAAAGATATAATTAGAGGCCCAGTCAAGGAAGTACAGAAGCTGAAGACAATTTCCATTGGGAGAGTATTAAAGGTTGAAGAAATCATAAAACAATTCTAGGACATTTTCCACAAGTTTCCAGATTGAAAGGGACCACTGTGTACCCAGCACAATGAATGAGAATTGACCCACATCGAGACTGACTACCGTGAAATGTCAGAACACTGCAGCCCTCTCTCTACAGGACTCAGACACAGGTCCCCAAGGCTGGGCAGTGGAACTTCTATCAGCTACAGATGTCAGGCTTTTCTCTTCCTCCTCACCAACATAAGTCCCCCAAATAAATGTACGCAAACAGTATGCAGTGCAGCACAGCAGTTGAATATTTTTTTAAAATCCTCACCCGAAGACATGCTTATCGATTTTAGAGAGAGGGGAGGGAAGACAGGGAAGGAGAGAAACATCAATGTGAGAGAGAAACATTGATCACTTGACTCTCATATGCACACTGACCAGGGACCGAACCCGTAACCCAGGCACATGCCCTGACTGGTAATTGAACCAGTGACCTTTTGCTTTGCGGAATGATGCCCCACCAACTGAACCACACTGGTCAGGGCTTAATATACTGTTTTAAAAATAGTGGGAATAGCCCTGGCTGGTGTAGCTCATTGGATTGGGCGTGGGCCTGCAAACTGCAGGGTCGCCGGTTTGATTCCCAGTCAGGGCACATGCCTGGGTTGCAGGCCAGGTCCCCCGTTGGGGGAGTGTGAGAGGCAACCACACATTGATGTTTCTCTCCCTCTCTTTCTCCTTCCCTTCCCCTCTTAAAATAAATAAATAAAATCTTTAAAAGATAATAAAAATAATGGGAATAGTGTACAAATAATTTATAACATGTTAATCTAACTTAATATATCTTAAGCATATTTGCATGTTGCTGAGGAGTCCTCATAATAATAATTTTAATGAATGTGCCAGAATTTACTCAACCACTAACACCTAATTCTCTTTTGCTGAATATTTAGGTTGTTTCAAGTTTCTCCTTTTTAAATTGAGGTATAACTGATGTATTGCCAAATGGTCACCACAATAAGTCTAGTTAATACCCATCACCATACAGTTAAGCTTTTATTTCTAGTAATGAGAACTTTTAACAGCTACTCTCTCAGCAACTTTCAAGTATGCAACACAGTATTATTGACTTCGAGTGTTTTATTATATGAAATATGTAGATTTTTCCATACTTTAGCTGATTTCTTCAGCCTGGATTACCAGATGGGGAAGATTAGATCAAAGGGGATAAGGATTAAAAAAAAAAAAAAAGCCCTGGCCAGGCCACTCAGTTGGTTAGAGCATTGTCCTTACACACTAAGGTGGTGGGTTTGATCCCCAGTCAGGGTGCACACAAGAACCAACCAATGAATGCATGACTAAGTGGAGCAACGAATCGATGTTTCCCTCTCTCTCTCTCAAATCAATGAAGTTGTTAAAAATTTAAAGGGTATAAGGATTTGATGATTCTACATATTTACTTACAAATTGCTTTCAAATATGTTTTCACTAACTTATAATGTCACTAGAAGCATTAGAATACCCATTTGACTGCATAAAAAAAAAACACTTGGTATCACAATTTTAATACATTAGGAACTAGAAAACTATTTCATACAAACTGATTTTGAAGTCAATAGGTTTGACTTCCCTCCTCCACCAAAATAAAAAAAATTATTTAAACAAATAGTAAAATGTATAAATAAGTGTGTGAGGTCTCAAAATAATACTTTGAAGGGAACCACTTGTTTAGATGGTTATCTTCTGATGTATTTGTTTTTTTAAAAAATTAATGTCATCACTCCACATTCACACCTCCAGGGAGAAACACAGAAACAATTACAGTCAACTTGACAAAAACCGCCAATGTGATGACTCACATCCTGTCTACCTCTAGAGATCAGCCTTGGCTCCATATTGTTGGGCCCCTGTGCTGCTAAGAACCTGTCATTGTCTAAGAGCATCCTGGGTGTGGGAGCTTCTCAACCTTGAAAGAGGTGGGATCACATTTTAAAGTGAATTGAGAAGACTGACCCCTCCTTCACATTCTTACACCAGCCACATTGCTAAAAATCAGGGCACGGGCAGAGTGGGAAAGCAATACTCTTCTGTTTTGTTTTTAGTTATTATTTTTAAATTACACCAGAACTATACTGATATAGCCATCATAAAAAAGATAGTAAAAGATAGTAAAAAACAACAAAAAGTACAGCACATTTCCAGTACCAAGCAATAACTATCAACATTTTGAAGTATTTACTTTTTTAAAAATTTAGTTCTTAATTAATTAATTTTTAAATTGTTGTTCAAGTACAGTTGTCTCCATTTTCTACTTTCTTTTTTTTTTAAGATTTTATTTTTATTTATTTTTATAGAGAGGGGAAGGGAGGGAGAAAGAGAGAGAAACATCAAAGTGTGAGAGATACATTGATCTGTTGCCTCTCTCATACCCCCAATTGGGGACCTGGCTGGAAACTCAGGCATGTGCCTTGACTGGGAATCAAACCTGCGACCTTTTGGTTTGTAGGCCAGTGCTCAATCCACTGAGCCATACCATCTAGGGCAAAGTATTTACTTTCATACCATTTTCCCTATGTACATGTTTTATAAAAAGTAGCATAACATACATGTTTTTTGAAACTTTCTTTTTCACGTAATAATTACAGTTTATGTCTATATTATGTTTACCATGGGCCAGGTAGGATTCTAAGAATTTTTACACATAATAACTCATTTAATCCTCACGCTAACTCTATAAAGAAGGCAATATTAGTATTCCCATTTAATGATAAGGAAACTGAGGCAGAGAAGTTAAGTAATTTGTCTAAAGTCAGAAAGTTAATAAATTAACTATCTGGAATGTTTTTCCATGTCATTAGGTTTATTTCTACAATATAAAAAGTCCCCCTTTCCATAATCTCCTCCAGCTTTTTACAGATGCTGAATCTCATGGCTTACACACTAACTCATCACAGAGGAATGCGGAATGTTAACCTGGGACAAACCGGCTTACACAGGCAAGATTCTTGTGGTCTACAACTCAGCATTCACTAACTCACTCACTCATTCATTCAATGAGTACTTGAAAGATTATTATATGAATGGCGTTAAGGTAGCCAAGGGTTATGGGGCTCATAGAAATAAAATATTTAGAACAATGTTAAATAAAACATTTAACACGTTACCTGGCACATAACAACTTATCAATAAACCAATATTTATTCCAGGCACTGTGCTAAATGCTAAATGAGTGGATTATCTCAATGACCTCTAGGAACTGGGTTCTATTATCCTTCCCATTTTGTAGATAAGAAAAGTAAGGCCTAGAAAGGCTTATCCAGCTTGCACAACATACCTGTGATTGAGTTCAGTTTGAACTTAAGACTTCAGGGTCTTTGCTCTTAGGTTACAGTACTACAAACACAAACACAATTCCTTTCCTTAAGAAACATACAATCTTGTTAATAATACTGAAGCTGAAACCAGCTAGTAAGTAGTAAGCATGTTAAGCCCTCTGCTAGGTTTTTATGTATATTGATCATTTAATTCATATCACAACTCTGTGACATACGTGTTATAATTATGATTGTTTTACAGATGAGAAAATAGACATTTTGAGAGTTTAAATAATTTTTCAAGACACAAACAGCTATTAAATTGTAGTACTAGAAATCAAGATATAAAGAATTACTGTTTAGGGAACATGATGACATATGAAACAAGTGATGCTACTTAGCTGCCATCAAATATCAGAAGTCAGAGGAGAGACTTTGTGACCTTCTTGCGGTCTAGGATTTATCGCAGGAGAGAAAGGGAAAATCCTTGAGACTTGTCAGGCCCTGTGTCGAAAGCCTTCACACAGGTTAATTAATTGTATCCTCTATGTGGTGAAGGTATTATTATTCTCAATTTGACTGACAAGGAAATGGGTTCTTTGGGAGGTAATGCAATATGTCCAAGGTCATACAGCTAGTAAATGATATGGCTAGAATTGGAATCTATTTGTCTCTCAAGCCTGAGCCTTAAAGCACTATATTACATGCTTTCTACTGTTGGATCTTGCTTTTTGGTTATGCAGGAGTCACGCGGCAGAGATGAGTTTGGAAAGGCAGGGGTGAAAGGACATTAAGAAAGAGAACACGTAAGCAGGAGTACTGAGGTCTGTTCACGGAAAAGGAAACAGACCTGCTTGGTCAGTGCTAAAGATTTGTTTTGTGGAAAGAGCCTTTTATTCACATCACTTTTATGACTATACAAGTTGTATAAATGTCTGTTTCTGCCACTATGATGGGAGCTATTAAGAACAAAGACTGTATCTTAGCTATTGCTGTACCCCAGCATCTAGTACAGCACTCAAATTGTAGTTCCAGCAAAGAGGTTGGACAAGTAGGGAGCAGTCATGCTGCATAGATCTCTGGATGGCAATTAAGGTAATCCTCAACGCAAATATCCTAAACAAAATAATAGGTACTCAAATCCAACAGTGTACTGGCAAGATAATATCATGGGGCATAGCAATTGTCCCAGGAGTATAAGGATGGCCCAACAACAGAAAATCTGTCAGTATAACTTACCACTTTAATGGGCAAAAGGATAAAAATCACATGATTTTTTCCATACTTAATAGAGAAACTTGATGCAATAACATTAAGATCAGGACTAAGTCATGAATGCTCATTATTATCACCAGTTTTACCTACAGTATTTGAGAATCTGCCCAATTCTTTTAGACAAGAAAAAGGTGAAAAAGATATGTAAGTCTTTCTGCTTGTTACTATCTAAAGAAAAGATTCTATTTATTTTTAGAGAGAGGGGAAAGGAGGGAGAAAGAGAGGAAGAGAAACATCAATGTGAGAGAGAAACATCAACTGGTTACCTCTTGCACTCCTCCCCCCCACAACTGGGGACCTGCCCTGCAACCCAGGCATGTGCCCTGACTGGGAATCGAACCAGCAACCTCTGGGTTTGTGGTATAATGCTTAACCCACTGAGTCACACTAGTCAGGGCTGCTTGTCACTCGTGCCAATGATACAATATTCTACACAGAAAATACAACAATATCAGCAGGCAAACCTATCAGAACTATAAAAGAGTTATTAATCAAGTTTGCAAGAATAGAAATCATCTTACAAAAACCAATAGTGTTCTTCTATACTAGGAATAACTACCTTGAAATGGAATGAAACTATAGTACAATCTACAATAGCAACCAAATGACAGTCTACAGTAAGGACCAGCAAACTTTCTGTAAAGAGCCACAGTAAACTTTCCACACGGTCTCTTTTGCAGCCATTCAAGTCTGCCATTATAGTGCAAAAGAAGCTGTACACAATTTTGTTTTTAAAGACTTTATTTATTTATTTTTAGAGAGAAGGGAAGGAAAGGAGAAAGACAGAGAGAAACATCAATGTGTGGTTGCCCCTCATGTACACACTGGGGACCTGGCCTGCAGCCCAGGCATGCGCCCTGACTGGGAATCGAACCAGCAACCCCTTGGTTCGCAGACCGTGCTCAGTCCACTGGGCTACACCAGCCAGGGCTGTACACAATTTTTAAATAAATGCACATGGATGTCCCAATTAAACTTTACTTATGAAGACAGCAGGCTCACGTATGTGCGCAGGTATAATTTGCCGATGTCTGACCTATAGTAATTGGCCTAAAAGCAATGCCCAAGAAGTTTTTCAAGAAAAAATTTAAATTTAAAAAAGAGCAGAATAAATGTCATAATTAGGATGACCTCAGCAGTGCAAAGAATATATTCATTTGTTTAACAAATATTCAGAGTGCCATAAGCCAGGTGTTGCTTTGGGTACTTGGGATAGAGCAGAGAACAAAAAAAGTAACTATCATCATGAATTTTGGTAGAAAAGCAGGAAATAAATAATCTTGTCATTTAGTAATAAATGCTGTGGAAAAGATTAAATAAGATAAAGAGAGCGTGGTGGGGAGTGAGCATGCTACTTAGTTTAGCATAGTCAGGAAAAGCTTCTCTGACATCTTAGCAGAGACCTGAAAGGGGTGAAGGGAGCCTCCCACGTTGAATTCTGGGGAGGGAGTGTCCCAGTGAAAGACATCAGTTCTTCCCCAAATTAATCTACACCTTTTTAATGAAATTTCAGTAAAAATTCCAGTAGTAATGTTTAGAAACTAAAACTCTATGACGAATATGAAAGAACAGGCCTATGAAAGCACAGTCTATCCTGAGGGGAAAATAAAAGTGGTGGTACCTGCCCCACTGGTAGAACTGGCTCCCCCACAAAGCCACAGTCATGAAAAGCACAGTTGTTGGCACTGAAACAAAGGAAAGACCAATGGATAAAACGGAGAGTTAGAAATACAGTGTACACACGGGAACCTAATATGTGACAAAGGTGGCATCACGGAGCACTGAAAAGATTGCTATTCAGATGATGAAAGAAAAACAAATTCACCACATGGAGAAAAAAGCTGGATTTCTCCTTGATACTGTGTTAAAGGTGGACTCCAGATGGATTAAAGACCTGACTGTGGAAGTTACATAAAGCTAATACAGGAACATCTATGTTACCTAGGAGTAAATACAGACTTCCTAACAAGATGCTAAACTGTAAGACCAAACTTCAGGATATCTGCTTAATTGATGACATCACAAAGTTAACAGGAAGATGACAACATGGGAGAAGGTATTTGCAATGTTTAAAACAAACAAGGAATAATGTCTAGAAAACACAATTCCTACAAACCAACAGACAGGCAATTAAATAGGAAAAATTAGGCAAAGTATATAAATAGATACTGGGAGAAAGTATTTGCAGTGTTTAAAACTAACAAAGGATTAATGTCCAGAATATACAAAGTATAGGGAACCTATTCATGTGCGATGTGACCTTGTGCTCAGCTCTGGTTCTGAACGCAGACTAGATGCACGTGGCGTGCAGGGAACATCTGGGAATAGTTTTCCCGTGGGGAATCAGGCATGCATTGTTCCTAGGCCACTTTTAAACTTGCTCTTGCAAAAACTCCCTCACCTGGGATGGAGACAGCAGTTTACTGTGACTTGTGCTAGACTTCCCAAGCATGAATGTGAACAGCTCAGCCTTCTCTCCTTTACATTTGTAAATAACCTTTCTCTTTGAAGTAATTGGCAACATTCTTTCCTTTGTTATCTGTAAAAGGTATCTACCCAAAGCAAATCTGTGAATCTGTGCATAGTTAATGAGAATCATCCTGGATGTAACTACCTAGAGTGTCAATAAAAGCCTGTCCGGGCGAGGGGTCCTTTAGTCCACGTGAATTTGTTCGTCACTTGTCTGGGGATATAGGACAAACATTCCACAACAACATACGGTCTCGTCCGGCGGGGCCGCGACAACGAAGGATTCCTACCAATCAACAAGACCGGAAAGCAACTAGAAAAATAGGCAAAGGTTGTAGATACCTTAGTTTTACATACTAAGTAGTCTACATAATTTCATATACAAAAAAAGTATATGAAAAAAGGGCTCAAATTTAATTATAATCAGAAAAATGCAAATCAAAACAACTAAGACCTTTGGGGGTGGTTGAAATGGATGAAGGGGATCAAGTACAAATTTCCAGTTTAAAATAAGCAAGTCACAGGGATATAATGCATATCATGGGGACTATAGTCAATAGTACATTAATGCCCTGGTTGGGTGGCTCTGTTGGTTAGAGCATTGTCCTGTATATTTAAAAACAAAAGGTTGTGGGTTTGATTCCTAGTCAGGGCACACATCTAGACTGTGGGTTCAGTCTCTGGTTGGGGCACGTGTGGGGGCAACTGAACAATGTTTTCCTCTTTTGTCTTCTCTCCGAAATCAATAAAAATATCCTCAAGCGAGGATTTAAAAGTAAATAAATAATAGATGAAAACTAGTTAAAAAATAATAATATATTAACTCTAATGACAGCAGGTAACTAGGCCTATGATGGTGATCACTGAGCAATGTACAGAAATGTCCAATTGGGATGCTGTGCACCCAAAACCAACATCATGTTGTATGTCAATTACACTTTGATTAAAAAGAAACAAAACAAGAACAGCACTTTCCAACCACCAACCTGGCAAAAATTAGAAAGATGGGTAACACCAAAGATTGGTGAGGATGTGAATGAGTGCGTGTGCACAGGCAATAGAAATGTAAATAGTACAGCCATTCTCAAAAGTAATGTGGCAATATTTGGCAAAAGTTGAACATGCCCATAGATACATGGCTCAGAGAAATATTCACATCAATTTTCAAATTTGCTTATTTTAGCAGTTTTTTATGGTGACAGAGAGGTGAAGGCAATCTAGGGTTCTATCAACAGGTGACTGAATGAGTAAAACAAGTCAGACACACAGTGGCCATGTGCCTGGATTCTGGAGCTAGGCTGCCTGAGTTGAAATTCAGGATCCACCACTTACTGGTTCTGACTTTGAAGAATGGAAGTAGGTAATCGTATTGACCAATGTCACCAATAAATTCAATTGAAAAGTGAAAGTAGAAAATTTGAGTAACTTCTGTGTGTCTCACTCTCATTTATAATATGGGACTTATAATATCTACCTCATATGGTAGTTGTGAAAAGTATATGGGTTAAAACATTTAAAGCACCTGCCACCGAGTTAAGATTATTTAAGTGTTACTATTATTGTTAATATGCAAGCATATGCAAGTTGGAAGTTAGCATATCACAAAAGCAATGTTAATTTGAAAAAGAAAAGGAACATTTATAGCACTGTATCACTTATGTGAATTGAACATATTCTTAGAACTTGAACACACTTTACAAGACAGGCACCAAAGACATACATCGCCTTAAACTAAAACTAAAACCTGTCTTTTTTTTTTTTTCTCTAATTGGTAATGAATCCATCCCAAATTAGCAGAGTAATGGGGTAGTGTCAGAAATACAGACATTTCCCTTCAGAGCCTTTATTACCACACAATACAAGCTCAGTCTTATTTTATAAATCTTATACACAAATGGCAAAACAATTAAGAGATTTTTCTTTCTAGAAGCTCATTTATCCCCATTTCCCCTTTTTGTGCAAAAGGATTAAGTAGATTCTCCATGTTTTCCTGAGCCTTTAATTTAGAAAGGCTGTCACAAAAATGAACTTGCCACATGATGAAAACAGAAAAGAACCAATTAAGTTTTTATTGTCCTCCTTCCTACGGGAAGAAAGCCCAGCTGGCAGTGGTGAAATGGGGCATTCATAATGTCTTCTTTGTAAGAGGTGAAGACAAGTCCCAATGGTGGACAGACCGTCTCAGTCACATGAGCCGTTTGGGGTCTATCTTCTCTAGGTGAACTAGAGGTTTCAGCTGCTCTGCAAAGTTCCTCATGTCATCAGAGACCATGTCCTGCCCAGCTGGTGCAACAACACTTAGTTCCACAAGATAGGAGAGTGACAAGGCCTCAATGCTGTCTGTGTTCCCCGGCACCAGGATCCGGAAGATCTTGTACACCATAATCTTCATGATGCCCTTACGGAATAAGTGTCCCTTGGCTACAAACTCATGGTCCATGCGGAAGCCCATTTCCATCAGGAAGTCGGTGAGGTTCTCAGATGTTGCAATGTCCACACAGTTTCGCACCAGGGCATGGCGGTTCTTGTCTCCCACTTCAGGCTGTCCCAGGTAGCGCAGATGCCATGGTGCCCCGGCCCTATCCATGGAGCGCCGGGCCCTTAGAACAAAGGGACTGGCCTGCTGGCCTTTAAGGAGGAATACCATCTCATGATCAAGGAAAGTCTCAGGTTCCATGTTGTCACACAAACCGCGAAGGCGATGGATAAGGCTTTCCAGGCTGTGATCTAAAACACTTCCTGAGGAAGGAAAAAGCACTATGGAGTCCCATCTTTCATTTTGGGTAATGAAATTAGCAAAAGACTGAAAAAACTTAAATGAACCAAGTGTCTTAATATATGAGATTTTCGGGGGGGTTATACTGCCAAGGTACTGCATAACATTGGGAGAAAGTCAATCCCTTTTCAATTTTTTGCATTGTCTTATTTTGTACCAGAAGGTCTTTAGGCCTTCTCTCAGTGCTAACCTGCAGCAGGTGTGGAGTTCAGAACCTTTAATAGGCAACACTGTCAGGAATGTAGTATTACCGTTTTGCTGTCATTTGTTTTAAGAATTATCTTCTATTTCCAGCAAACAAAAGTTTTCCATCTATAGAAGAAACAGAACATTTCCTTTTGATGTAATATATGTATTTAAGTAAAAGAGACTGTACTGCTTCCTAGAAATACACCCGTCTTTGTTCTCATCTTATTCATCCTCCTGGCAGCATTTGATGTAGTTGTCATAGACCACATTCAATTTTTATTTTATTTTTTTTAGATTTGTATTTATTTTAGTTTTAGAGAGAGAGGAAGGGAAGGAGAAAGAGGGAGAGAAACATCAATGTGTGGTTGTCTCTCAAGTGCCCCCTACTGGGGACCTGGCCCACAACCCAGGCATGTGTCCTGACTGGGAACCCAACTGGCAACTCTTTGGTTCGCAGGCCAGCATTCAAGCCACTGAGCCACACCAGCCAGGGCTGAATTTTTTAATAATAAAACAATTTTGGGCCTCAGCTAGTGTAGCTCAGTGGATTGAGCGCAAGCCTGCGAATCAAAGGGTCACTGGTTTGACTCCCAGTCAGGGCACGTGCCTGGGTTGCAGGCCAGGTCCCTAGTAGGGGGCGCGCAAGAGGCAACCACACATTGATGTTTCTCTCCCTCTCTTTCTCCCTCCCTTCCCTTCTCTCTAAGAATGAATGAATAAATGAATGAATGAATAAATAAATAAATAAGTAAATACATGAAAACAAAAACCAATTTTGGCACTCGCCCTCTCAGTATCACATCTGTGCCTTTCCCATCTCTCTCCTAAGCTCCAAGGGCCCTATCTTTTGTCTCTGTACCTTGTTTCCTGAGCCAATTCAGTCTATAGTTCACTTCTTCTACCTCTGTGACTTTCTAAATAAACTTTCCCCTACAGTTGAAAAAAAATAATAAAACAAAATTTTTTAAAATTCTTACCTGATGACATGCCCGCTGATTTTAGAGAGAGGGGAAAGCAGGAAGAGAGGGAGGGAAACATCAACATGAGAGAAAAACATTGATGGTTTGCTTCTCGCACATACAACCACCAGGGACTGAACCTGCAACCTAGCGCCCTGACCAGTGTGGCTCAGTTGGTGGGGCGTCGTCCTGCAAAGCAAAAGGTCACCAGTTCAATTCCCAGTGAGGGCCCATGTCTGGGTTGCAGGTTCAGTCTCAGTTGTAGAAGCAACAGATTGATGTTTCTCTCCCTCTCTTTCTCCCTCCCTTCTCTTCTCTCTAAAAATAAAATCTTAAAAAAAAAAAAGATGACTAGCTGTTGTATAAGAAGAGACATGATCAGAGGTGGAAGCAATGTAAGAGGTTGCTAAAGTAGTTCAGTCAAGAGACACGAGGATGTGGTACTGCAGGTGACGAAAAGACATATTTAAAATATATTTTGGAAGTAAAATGAATAGGACTCAGAGGTGGTCTGGATACGGGGTAAAGTAAAAAATGCACCTTGACCCCTGAATGCTTGGCTTGAGCAACTGGTGAATGCCAGTGGCAATTACTGAGATGAGAAAAGACTGAAGGACAGCTTCAGGAGTGAAAATTAATATCCCTGTTTTGTTCACCTAAAGTTACTAAATGAATGATCTGAATTAAAGCCTATACTCTTCCATTACACATTAGATGACCTCCTGAAAATCATTACCGTCTCTGGGTCTTGAGTTTTCTCCTCTGGGCAAGTTAGTTTATCTCTGTCTCCTGATCTATAAGATGGAGCTAAAAACAGTATCACGGAATTACCATATGACCCAGTAAGCCCACTTCTAGGTATACATCCAAAAGAAGTCAAAGCAGGGCCTTGAAGAGATATTTGCACATCCATGTTGAACCAAGAGGTGCAGGCAACCCAAATGTACACTGCCAGATGAATGGATAAAGAAATATGGTTCATGGACATGGACAACAGTGTGGTCATTGCTGGGGGTGAGAAAGGGTATAAGGGGATTAAATGGTAATAAAAAAATACAATAAAGATTACATTAAAAGAACAAGAAATATGGTATGTACACATAAGGGAACATTACTCAGCCTTAAATAAGGAGATTCTGTCATATGTTACAATATTGATGAACCTCAAGTACATCAAACAACGTGAAGCCAGTCATAAAAAGACAAAAAAGGTATGATTCCACTCATGTGAGGTATCTATCTAAAGTGTCAAAATCAGAAACAGAAAGTAAAAAGGTGGTTGCCAAGGGCTGGCAGAAGAGGAATTAGTGTTTAATAGGTATAGAGTTTCAGTTTTGCACGATGAAAATGTTCTAGAGCTACACAACAATGCGAATATCCCCAGCTGGGGGCGTGGGAGAGGCAATATCAATGTTTCTCTCGGTCTCTCTCCCTCCTTTCCACCCCCTAAAAATAAACAAAATACAATCTTTTAAAAAAAGTTATCTATTGGAGGTGAGAAATTATGCAGGCTGCATCTGTATAACAGCCTCTCATCTCCAGAGAAGATGAAAGAAAAGGGGAAAACGGGTAATCAAAACTCCCTGGTTCACTCACCCTGCAGCAGGTACTCCATCATGTTAATGGTGCCCCCGGTGACAGGCATCATGGTGACAGGAGGTGCCTCCATAGTGTCTGATTAAGCTAAAGAACTTAGACTGGATTCAGAGTCCCCAGTAAAGTAAAAAAGTACAGGGCACACCTGGAAAAGAGTTACACTTGTTAATACGTCAGAGAGGTGGAGGCAGCAAATCTGCTTATCATTGAGCTTGACATCAAAAGATTCATTCGCCCACTGAAAACTTTTTGAGTAACTACTATAGGCCAGTTTCAGAAACTGATGATACAAAAATATACAAAGGAGACCTGATCATGGAGTTACAATATAATCTAGTCTCAAGGTCTAAAACCTCTAAAACTTTTCTGTGCAATCTTGAGGAAGTCATCAAACTTCTCACTCCGGTACTCAATGTCTTCCTTAAAAAATGGGGCCAACGACATTTAAAAACCCCCAAGGTTTTAGCACTCAGATGACATAAAATTAACATGCAGAAGAACTGAATGGTGACTTACGGGACTTGTCCACTAATATATAAAGATATTGACACTCAGAGAGGTGCTCGGGGACACACAGCAAGACGGTGGCAGATGCTGCACCAGAGGAAAATCTAGGCCTTCCGCTTCTCTGAAAACGCTTTTTAAAGCGAGCCAGGCGGAAGCGTGAAATGCTTTTTTACTGGTTTATGTCTTCTTAAGCCAGCCTGGAGAACGCGTGCCCACTTACACCAGAAACACACCTCCGCGCGCGTTCTTGCCTCTTCTCGCAAAGCGGGGAGTTATAGTCACTCAAGCACCTAAAAGATTCTGAGGGACAATTAGCCCACCGCACTAAAGTTAAAGCCCCCTGTACAGTGCAACACTTACTCCTCCTTTTCCAGCTTCCGGCAAGAGCCGGACGTCACGCAACCTCCACACAGCCGCCCCGCAACCTACGGGTGCCGAGAGGGCTTAAAAATCGCTCTGTGACCTGCAGTCAGGAACGCATGCGCGTTGCTGCCTCTTGGAAGATGGCGGCCTCCTTAGAAGTGTTTTTCTGGGAGTTGGCGGCGGGGCGGGGCGGGGAATTGACATCATAGACCGTCCTCCAGGAAAATATTTTTTTCCAAGTTCGGCGACCAGAGATGTTTTTGTCTAGGGAATCTCTTGGGGAAAGATGAGCCTGGGACGGGGAGCTGCAGAAAAAAAGAGGAGAGACTTATAAAACACTTTTTGTTGGGTGCCTGAAGGTGAAAATGAAAGATCCTCTTGACTGCCTAGAATGTTATGAACAATTAGGGAGCTCAGCAATATGCGTAATATTTGTTCACTTTGCTGTGGATGTTTTGCTTCAATTTAAAAATACAGGGAGAGACCTGACTGGTGTGGGTTAGTGGGTTGGACACCTCCTGCAAACGGAAGTGTCCCGGTATGATTCTCCTTCAGGTCACAAGCCTGAGTTTCAGACCAAGGCCCCGGTTGGGGGCGTGCGAGAGGCAACCAATCTGTGTTTCTCTTACACATCAGTGTTTCTCTCTCTTTTCTCCCTCCCTTCCCCTCTCTATAAAAATAAATAAGAATTAAATTTTTAAAATAAAAATACAGGAAGATCCCTGGCTGGGTAGCTCAGAGCATCATCTCCATAGGCCAAAGTTACAGGTTCGATCCCCCCTCAGGACACATATAAGAATCAACCAATGAATGAATGAATAAGTGGAACAACAGATCAATGTTTTTTTCTCTCTCTCTCAAATCAATAAATAAAAATATAGAGGGCAAGTGTATGCAAGGGGTATTTATTGAACGCTGCTTACCTGTCAAGCATATAAGATGAGGACAAAGTGGGCACTAGAGTTAGGTAGATGAGGCACTCTCCTGGAGAGAAAAATTTAAGGGAACACCAAAAACCTCAGTAACTAAGATAAATAATATATTTTACAAACAATACAAGAGAAGCCTTAATAAACAATATATCAAAAATTTAAAATTGGCCCTGGCTGATGTGAGTCAGTAGATTGAGTACCGGCCTGCAAACCAAGAGGTCACCGGTTCAATTCCCACTCAGGGCACATGCCTGGGTTGTGGGAGGGTCCCCAGTAGGTGGTATGCGAGAGGCAACCACGCATTGATGTTTCTCTCCCTCTATTTCTCTCCCCCTTCTTTCTAAAAATAAATAAACAAAATCTTTTTAAAAAATTTAAAATTGATCTTCACGGCAGCCCTATGAGCCAAGTGTAATGATTACTATAATTTTACAGATGGGAAAACATAGGCAACAAGAACTTAAATAACATGCAAGGGAGAGGATAGGCAGGGATATGGTTCTAAGCTGCTGACTGCAGAGCCCACCTCTTCATTACTACACGAGACTGTCACGTCTAGCTCTAGTTCCCCCACTGTAACCTATACTATTTTCCATTCATTTTAAAAAATTGAATATTTCTTGAAAGGCTATTGTGTTTTAGACATTTTTCTTAGTTGTTGACTTTGTCTCTGCCCTCGAAAGAGATGTGGGCAAAATGTGGCAATCAGAGAAACTAGAGACAGTACCATGTGATTTGATTCAATGAGACATAAACGACTCTACTGCCTTGGAAGCAATCAGGACACTTGATCCACCTTGAGGGCATCAGAGAAGGATCCCCAGAAAAGATAATTAATGCCCAAAGTAACTTGAAGGAACAATAGATGTCAGCCAGATACAGAAATGTAGAAAGGGAATTCCAGGTAATGGAACAACATGTACAAAAGGTCACTGAGTTCAACAGAATTAAGATATAGAATCTGAGATTGGGAAAGGTAAGAAATGTCTGGAGAAGTGGTCAGTTACAGATCCTGGAGGACTTTGCATGTCAGACTAAAGCACAGATGTGAGCTTTAAAAAGACCTCTGGCTGAAATGTGAAGAAAAGCTTGGGAAAGGAGGGCCTGGAGAAAGAAGACCAGTTAGGAGCTTTGACATAACTCCAGCTGAGAGATAATTGCAGAAGAAAAGACAGATTTTAAAAATATGAAAGAGTAACCAGAGATAAAGACAGGGAGAGGAAGTCGCAAATATCTGGATTGCTACCTTAGGTGACCATGTTAGTGCTCTTTTCTGTGCTAGGAAATACAGTATAGGAGAGGCAGGAAAGATGAGTTCACATGTAGATATACTGAGCATGAGGTTTTTTATGGGAAAACCAAACGGCAGTGTCCAGCCAGAGTTCAAAGCAGACAGAGCTGGGCTAGAGGTGTAAATTTCATAGTCAGAGCTTCATAGATGGTAGCTGAAGGCACAAAAATAAATGAGATCACCCTGAAAGAGTGCAGAATAGGAAGAGAAGATGGCTAAGAGCTGGACCTTGCATATGACTCAGACAATTATTAGAGCTGTGTATAGCCAAGGTTTAAGATGTGCCTCCTGATCAGCCTGGTGGTTCACCAGGTTGGCAGAGTGACAAGCTCTCGGTGCTATAATTAACTATTGGAGGAGGTTATAAAATTGCTGGGCTCTCTTTTCCTATACAGACACTAACTTCAGAATGGAAAGTGCTTTCTGCAAGAGGAGTATCTTGCATTTAGTGGGCATCAGGTGCCAGCCACTTTATACATATTTATCTCACTTAAATCTCACAACAATGGGCACTTTACCTCACTTAACAGATGAGGGAACAGAAATTGCTTGCTAATAAGTGGTAGAGTTAGGATTAAAACCCAGACCTGCCTGCCTTCAGAGACTTCACTTACTGTCCGAAGCCACTCTCCCTCCTAAGAAAAATCTGACTCATTTTGTGTAATTTCAGAGAACGGGACTAGAAATGCTGGGTGGGAATTATGGGAGACATTTCAGTTTCATATGAGGAGCAACTTATCACAGTGATGGTATCCAGTAATGGAAGGGACTGCCTGGATGAGAAGTAAAATGTCCTCTGTCCAGTGAAAATATTAAAGCAGAGATTATGGTAGAAAGAATTCTTGCCCGGAGTGGAAAACTGAACTATTCTATTGCTTCTGTTCTTAGACATTATCCACTCTAAGTCACAGCATTTACTTAATAACAGAGTTTCAGGCAATTGAGAAACACCTCCATGTAGATGTACATGTGTATTATAAGACAAAGCCTAATAAGCATGGGACAAAGTACATGTTGGAGTTGAAAAAATATGGTAGTTGAACCTTATGATTTCATAATTCAGAGAGATACCTCGCCTTAGTAATTCTTCACCTTTGGATTTTTTTCCTATTATGAAAACAACAGCATCGTTATTAATAGTAATCACCAAGAGCAGACACCCAATGACAAATAATAAATGATACAATCCTTACTCTTAAGGAGTTTGGTTTGCTGAGAGGCAGGTAAGACATCCCAGGTTACTTGTGCCCAGTAGACTTCATTGGCTGCTGACTCAAGAGTTTGCCTCCCTACCTCTGTATGACAGGCCATATCAGTCATTTCACCCTCTTATTAATCTGAAGGCGGGGCCCTAAGAAAGTCTGTTTGCTGCAGAAGGGTAATCGACCTATTTACTTGCTCCCTTTCCACTTAGCCCAGAGAACCCAACCCCAGCCTCTGGCTGACCAGGTGTTGAGGTGCCTCAAGGGGAATAGGCTATAATAGTTAATGTATTACACATATCCATAAAAGATTAACAATTAGCTCTGTTTTAGCTGAACTGTAACTGTCTGTTTGGGTTTCTCCCCTCCCAGGTCTGTCTGAGGACCTGAGGACGTCAGTGTTGTTTTCTGTCTGAAGATAATTAACCCATTGGTTCCTGAATTTCCTAGATGGAGGCCCTTTGACGGCTCCCCTTTAGTGTGTGTGTGCTGGGTACCAAAACAGCCCTGGGGGAAGCAGTTTCTGGGAATCTAGATCACTGGTTTACTCCTCATACCAGCCTTCTTTCAGTCTCATAGATGCAGCAACTGTGTCTGTCACACAGTATCTTTGGAAGTAAAAGGGTTTGTTTCTGAACCCTTTCGTCATCATTACCCCCTTTCTTGGGCCATCGTCTGTACTGTCAACTCGAACATTTCCGGGGAGACTCTTTGTACAGCGCATAGGAGAAGACCAAGGAGACTCAGTGGAGAAGCAGGAGGGCATGGTTGAACATGCCCGTGCTTAGTGTTTAAGACAGGCCATGGAGGCAGGCTGACTGGGTTAAAGTTCTATCACTGGCCATGTAAGCGTGAGCAGGTTTCTTTGCATCTGTCAATCTCATGTTCTCATCTCTCTGATGTGGAGAGTAATAGTACTTCCCTCTAAGGTTGTTATGAGGATTTGACTGATACACTTGGCACATAGCGAGTATCAATAACAATTCAAACTCTTCCCAATATTGGGGGATTTGGACTCTACTAAACATGGGTTAAAAACAAACAAACAGCCCTGGCTGGTGTGGCTTGGTTGTTGAGTGCCGGCCTGCAAACCAAAGGGTCGCTGGTTCGATTCCCAGTCAGGGCACAGGCCCGGGTTGCAGGCCAGGTCCCCAGTAGGGGGTGTGCAAGAGACAACCACACATGGATGTTTCTCTCCCTCTCCCTCTTTCTCCCTCCCTTACCCTTTCTAAAAAGTAAATAAATAAAATTTAAAAAAGATAAAAAAAGAACAAACAGTGATGGGTCATGTCTGGACTCGGCTACATACCTGGTGTATGGCCTTGATCTAGTCACTTGATTTCCTGGAGTCTGTTTCTTACTATGTAAAACAGGAAGGTTTTCTACTTAACAGAAATGCTGCGAAGAGTGTAGATGATATACACAAGGGTGTCTAGCATTAATCGGTGTTCTTAGTCACTGCCTTCAAGTAGCTTGATTGAAGAGGCAGGATGTAAACATTAAAGAGAGAACTAAGGAAAAGAAAGTTTTAAAGAGAAGTGGCACGTCTTTACATGAACATAGCAAGGCAACCCGTGGGGTACAATTCAGTCAACACTTATGGTGTGCCCACTGTCGTCCAGACACTGTTCTGGGCTCTTGAACTCTGAGAACAAGCAAGACAGCCTAAATCCCTCCCTTGACATATTCTATAATTAGTAATAAGTTGTTATATAGCATTGGAAATGGTTACAAAAGAAATAATGTGAGCCCTGGCTGGTATGGCTCAGTGGACTGAGTGCCAGCCTGTGAGCCGAAGGGTCACTGGGTCCACTGGTTCGATTCCCGGTCAGGGCACATGCCTGGGTTGCAGGCCAGGTACCCGGTTGGGGGCGTGCGAGAAGCAACTGATGTATCTCTCACACACTGCTGTTTCTGTCCATCTCTCCCTCCCTTCCGCCCTCTCTAAGAGTAAATAAATAAAATCTGTTTAAAAAAAAAAAAGAAATAATGTGAAAAATACTTACAATATCAACTAAAAAAAGCCAGTTACAAAGTCATATGTGCAAGATGATTTTAACTATATAGAGTCTTCGAAACACCTGAGCACAGAAAGAGGAAACAAAACATGATAATGCTAATAATAATGGTGTTTGTTTGGTTAATGAGCCAGATATTATTTTTCCTCCACTTGTCTCTGTTTTCCAAATTTTTGATGAGCACGTGTTACTTTTTTAAAAAACTTAAAACAAACCAAATGTGCATTTACAGGTAAATGCAGAAACAAATTGTAATATGTTTGTACAATGGAGTATTACTCAGCAATACAAAAGAACAAAGTAATACCATATGCAACAAGATAGGTGAATCTTACATTCTAAGTGAAAGAAGACAGACACAAAAGAGTATATAATCTGAGACCCCATTTACATGACGTTCTAAAGCAGACAAAACTGACCTGCAGGGAAAGCACCTAAGCTCTGCGTGGCTGGAGTGAGGAATGGGAAGAGTCGATTGCAAAGGGACACAGGGAGCTTGTTGGGAAGACGGAAATAGTCTATATTTTTATTGTAGTGGTGGTTATTCAGGTGTGTATAAAACTATTTGTCAAAACTCATAAGCTGTACATTTAAATTGGTGCATTTTAATTGTATGTAAATGAAATTGATTGAAATAATGAAAAAATTTATAGTTGTTTTCTTGTTACAAGAGCATTACATGCTCATTGTAAGAAATTCTTACTTTTTAGAAAAAAAATTCTAATACTTAGAAAAAATTATTTTATCCGTTCTGAAAAATCGGAAAGTCACTGTAAGCACAGGGTTTGGTACACAGTAAGTATTGGTAAACCGCGACACAGAGTGAGGGAGAGAGTTGACCCCATTAGGAAGCAGAGAAGAGTGAATAGAGCGGGACATCAAAAGCTGTAAGTCCAGGAGGAGCCCTGCTGGAGGGTGAGGCTGTCAGGGGTGACAGGACAGGTATGTGACCTCTGTGAGACCCCAACAGGTGGGAAAGAAGTGAGAACAAAGGTCAGAGTAGGGGAACTGATAAGGAATTGTGTTTGATTGTCTTTTCTGCTTGTTCTTAGGATTCTCTCTTCCAGTTTCACGGGGGGGAAGAGAGAGAATGTGGCCATGACACAGATCATAGTAGCAGAGAAAAGCAGAGACTAGACGAAGGAGGAGATGGACATGGGGTCCTCCGTAGTGACCAAGTCATCCATGGAGCTAATTCCCAACACTGCTGTCCCTCCTGTTTGACCCAAGTACCATAGACCAAGCCCACCTATTTGTCCTGGTGAATAGAACTATATCAGTAAGCAGTTAGGCACCGAAAACCCATAGAAAGTCCCATCTTAGCATAATTTGCAGATGCAGTAATGGTTGAAGACTTAGAACCCAGCTTCCGCCAGAGTGGGGAAAAGAGAACTAATAATAACTCTTCATCGTTCCCATGTGCCCAGCAATCTGCCGTTCACCCAGCACTTTTCATTTATTTCAGTGCCTTCTCCCACCATCAGGAATAAGAGATGAGAGGAGGGGCCAATGTGGCAAAGGATAAAGAGGCAGACACACTTCATCTAGGCTGAGGTGCCAGCTCCATCTCCTATAAACCAGATGACCTCCAGTGGTGACATCCTCCCCTCCGGCCATTATGAAGATAAAAGGAAATGTATATGACACGCCTAGCACCGTGGAATGTTCTGCACCTGGGTTGCTGGTACTACAGTCGTCTCAATTTTATGGATGTGAGCATGGCTGCAAGTCACGAAGAAATTGTAAGCAAGAGCTGAGACTTTCTGAGAAATCTGCAAGTTAGAAGAATTCTTCGTCACTGGTGTCTGCTTTTCGCCCAGAAGAAGCAAGGATGGGCTGTGTAGGAATAGAGACCATGCCTGATGGGTGACTTAAGGAAAGACCTGGCGTGAAAGTATAGGATCATGAACTTAAAAGTGAGCTTTCAGCCTCTTCGTCTAGCCCCTTCTCCTCCACCCCACAGAATATATGGGGAGACCAAGGTCCAAGGAGCAGAAGGAACTTGCCTAAATGACTCAGCATAGAATGGAAAGCCCTGAACAGAATTTTTCTTGCTATTTCCTTCTGTACCCAAGCTCTTTTGTCATACAGACCTGGCCTTGATTCTTGACCCTGACTAGCTGATATGACATCTCTGATGCTCAGGATCTGCATTTGTAAAATGAAATAATTGCATCCACCTCATTGGTTTGCTGTAACTATTAAATTACATAGTGCATATAGAGGGCACAATAATTTAAATGTGTATACATTTCCCATTTTACAGACAAGGAACTGAGGATTATTGAAACTTCCCTTGGCTCAAATTGTACCTAAGGTCAAAAAGAGAGCCTAGAAAAAGTTGAAGAAACCTCTGGGTGAGAATTGGGTGGGCACAGGGCGAGGCAAGCTGGCCTTGTATCCGTCACTGGGAGCCACCCAGAAGCTCAGGAAGACACTAGCCACAGTGACCTTCCCTGCCTCTGCCACCTCAGTGCACAAACAGGTTGTGAAATACCCTCGCAGTGACTCAGCCTGGGGGCCTGTTCTGCTGGTCAGTGAGGGCAGGCTGGGGCTGTTTGGTTGAGCCTTGAGAGGACATTATGTCTAACAAACACATTGCTTGTCAAAGACCCAACTGGGGTACCAAGCACAGACTGTGAACTCTGGTCCCTAAGGCGTCACAGATGACTGAACTGGGGTGCCTAAGTCGTATATATCTCTTGGTTGTTATTCCAGCCTAACAACTGTCCAAGGGGTCAATGTCAGAAAGAGGGCAATGTGTTAGAGGCTGGGGAACTCCTGTTTCTCACGAGGCTGCTTGATGTGGTGACCAGGCCCGGACTTTTGGTGCCCACATTATGCAGACCTGAGTTCAGATCCTGGCTCTGCTGCTCATTGTACTTGTGACCTTAGGCAGGTAGCTTACCCTTGCTGAGTTTCAATTTCCTTATTTTATAGAATGCCCACCTTGCACAATTGTCTTTTGAAGATAAAAGATGTAAATTTCATGGAACATAGAAAACTCTTTATTTTTTTTTTAAAAGATTTTATTTATTTATTTATTTTAAGAGAGAGGAGAAGGGAAGGAGAAAGAGAGGGAGAGAAACATCAGTGTGTGGCTGCTGCTTGATCATCCCCAACTGGGGACCTGGCCTGCAACCCAGGCCTGTGCCATGACTGGGAATTGAACCAGTGACCCTTTGGTTCTCAGGGCAGTGCTCAATCCACTGAGCCACACCAGCCAGGGCAGAAAACTCTTCATAAATTGTCATTGGGACCCTGTGCTAATATCTTCCCCCTTTTCTACTCCAAATTGAAATTGCACCTCCCTAGCTAAGGGTTTATGTTGCAGTGGCACTTTCGCACTTAGCTAGAAGTGGGGGGAGCAACTAAGACAGCCCTGGCCAGTGGCTCAGTTGGTTGCAGCACCGTCCCATACACCAAAAGTCTGCGGGTTCAATCCCTGGTCAGGGCACATACCTAGGTTGTGGGTTTGATCGCCATTCGGGGCATGTACAGGAGGCAACCCGTTGATGTGTGTCTCTCTCCCATCAATGTTTCTCTCTCTTTCTCCTTTCCTCTCTTTTTAAAATCAATAAACATATCCTCAGGTGAGGATTTAAAAAAATCCTGATCTCTGTAACTTAACAGTTCGATACTTTCTTAAAAACTAAATATGCAACTACCATACAAGCCAGCAATTGCAAACTTGTACACTTATCCCAGAGAAATGATGACATGCTAAGACAAAAACTTGTACTTGAATGTTTAGAGTGGTTTTGTTGGTACAACCTGGAAACGATCCAGATGTCCTTAAGTAGATGAATAGTTAAACCATGATATATTGATGGACTACCCCTCAGCGTGCAATACTATTCAAAAATGAAAAAGAATGATATATGGATACATACAACAATCTTCATGAAGTTCCAGAGAATTATGCTAAGTGAAAAAAAGTAATCTCAAAAGGTTACACTTGGTACAATTCATTTTTGTAACATATCTCTTTAGAGCCTGTGTAGAATTCCTGAAAATGACATTTGAGATCCCTCATAACTGTATTAGTCAGAAGTCTTCTAGTTGCAAGTAACAAACAGCCAACCTCCTGTAACTAACGAGGCTGGGTGAAGACTTCAGGTCTATCTGGATCCCGAGACTCAAAAACAATCATAAGGAATCTCAGTCTCTCTCTCTCTCATTATCTCTGTCTTTTCATCTCTCTGTCTCTGTCTTTGTTTCTGTCTCTCTCTTCCATCTCTAAACTTGACTGCCCTTTCTCTTAGTTTTCTTGGTGAAACAGAGATTCTTTTTTTCCCCAAAAGTTCCAACAAATGTGCTGGGGAGGACTCTCACTGGCCTAGCTTGGGTTATATGCACATCTTTATGTCAGTCACGGTTGTGTTCTAATTGGGCAAGACTTGACTGTGTGCCCACGTCTGGAAACATACAGGTGGGGTCAGGCCCACCAGATAGGAGACTGAGTGTAGGATAGGTGGATCTTTACAGCAAAACAGGAGTAGGTGCCCTGGCTGGTGTGGCTCAGTGGATTGAGTGCCGGCCTGCCAACCAAAGGGTCACCGGTTTGAGGCCCAGTCAGAGTACATGCCAGGTTTGCTACCCGGGTCCCCAGTGGGAGGCGTACAAGAGGCAAGCACACATTGATGGTTCTCTCCCTCTCTTTCTTCCTCTGTTCCCCTCTCTCTAAAAATAAATAAATAAATAAATAAAATCTTTAAAAATAAAATAAAATAAAACAGGAGTAGGCTGTTTCCAAAAGCTATAAAGGAGGCTGGATGGGTAGATGCTAACATCCTCTCCAGGATAATATTTAGCTGGTATTCAGTTTGTCCTCACCATGGCCCGGCATGGCTCTGGGGGTTGTTTACAACTCAGTATCCATTCTGATCTGTTGGTGCCTATGCCCTTCTGGGTTTTTAATATTTTTAAAATATTTTATTTATTTATTGTAGAAAGAGGGGAAGGCAGGGAGAAAGACAGGAAGAGAAACTTCTGTTGCCTCTCACACACCCCCAACTGGGGACCTGGCCCGCAACCCAGGCATGTGCCCTGATCAGGAATCGAACTGGCGACCTTTCGGTCTGCGAGAGGAGGCCCAACTCACTGAGCCACAACAGTCTGGGCAGGTTTATAACTGTTTTGAACATCACCCCTTTTTCATTTCCACCAAATGAATAGTCTTGCCCCAATTTTTTAACTTTCTCAGCTAGATCATCTGTTCCTGCTCCTCTATAGTCACACATCCTATGGCCCAACGCACTTGCTTAGGACATCACTCCGAGGGACAACGAGGCTGCCTGCCTGCTTTCAAGCCTGCCCGTCTTCAAAGACCACCAGCTCAACTGCCATTTCCTCCATGGGCCTTCCTGACCGCCCCCACCTGGAGCTGACCTCCAACTTGCCCTGCCCCACCTGCATGATCTTTGACAGCACTTCTCTCACTGTCTTGGAACTAGACTTTGCCCTGCCTTTGCCTCCCCGAAGGGACTCTAAGTCGTTTGAAGACAAGGACTGCATCGTACTCATCTTTCTATTTCCGAAAGTCTGTCACAGCGCTCCTCCACTTATTTGGTTCTGTTACATTGGGAAAAACCTTTCACCTGTTTGAAAGTTGGTTTCTTCTTTTGTAAAACAGGGGTGATAATGTCCCTTACCTCATTTTTTTTTGTGAGGACTGAAACACACACATATGTGATTTATTGAGCTCATATGTACTGCGTGTCAGAGACATGACGTGCCTTGTGAAGGGCAAACACCTAGTGCTGGCAAACCTGGGATTTAAATGCCTCTTTGTAAATAGACTGTGCTCTCAACCACTATTCCACACATCCTCCCTCATAACCACTATCCCAGACGGCCTCTCTCACAGGACAGGGACATTGTCTGGCACAAGGTGGGAACACAATGAATGTTGCTAAATACTTAACTCTGTTGAATTGAATCAAATTCCGCTTTGGCTGCACTTTCCCCTGGACTGTGGTTTGTCCCTCTCCAGTTCATCCTGCCTGTGTCATCAGCCCACGTGACACACACACCCCCTGGGGGCCCCACTTAATTCCTGCTGACCTGGAATGTGTCTTCACAGCACTCCTGTAAACTGGGAGGGGCTCATGGGTGATAAATTCTGAATCTGGGAGCAGCCCAAAGGTCTTTGTTTGCACTAACCCAGACACCAGCTGGAACTCTGGCCAAGGGAGATGCTGTCTGCTAGGGGAGGGGGAATGTGTGAGTCTTCCCATCCTCCCCCATCCAGAGGAGTCCAAGGTCTAGGGCTGCAGGTGTCCCGTCTTGAAGGTATTGCTCACCCTTTGGTGATAAAACCGCTTCATCGCGAGCCTCCTCACTGCATAACAGCCTTATGGTTAGATATTCGGGAAAAGCGCCACGGGGAATCTGGATCCACCAAACTCATATTCCTGCTCCTGGAAACATTTTCCCCCAAAGTTACTTGTTTTCCCTTTACCGAGCAGTCGATATGTGCCAAGTGTTGTACTGAACGGGTTATGTGCATTATTTAATTCAGGATTTCTCAACCTTGCGACTGTTGCGCCTTTGGACCGCATGATTCTTTGTTGTGAGGGACTGCTCTCTGCATTGGAGGACGTTTTTAGCATCATCCCTGGCCTTTACAAGATGCTGGTAGCACCTTCTCTTTTACACTGACCAAAAAATGTCACCAGACTTTGCCAAATGTCATGTGGAGCAAAATCATCGCAGGGCGAGAACCACCCATTTAATTGAATATACCCCACAATACACTGTGGCTGGGAAAACAGACTGTAAAACAGACTGTTTAATATGTTGCCACTTTGTTAGCATACTTAAGCACAGAAGGAAGATCTAGAAGATAAATTCTACAAAAAAAAAAACCCCAAAACAGTAGTACTCCTTAGGGGTGAATTATTAGCAAATTTTATTTTTCTTATTTCTGTTTATTTGTATTTTTTGAAAAATAATCAATAGAAAACATCTCTTTTTTTTTCCCCTGTCTGGTTCCCCAAAAGAATAAAATTTACTTACAGGAAATATGTGTGTAATGAAATAGTGAACAAGACATTAAAATTTTAAATATTAGGGCCAGCATTGGCATATAAATCAATAAAACAGGTTAAAGAAATCAGAAGTAGACTCGTCCTGTTTAGCTGATGGATTTTCAACAATGGTAACAATATAATTAATTGGGGAAAGGATAGTCTTTTCAAGAGATGGTGCTGGAACAACTGGACATTTGAAGGAAAATATGAACCTCTACCATTACCTTACACCATACACAAAAATTAACATGAAATGAACCATGAATCTAAATGTTAAAATGAAAATTTCTAGGAAAAGAAACCCACAGGGGAACATATTTATGACCTTGGATTAGGCAAGATTTTTTTTAGAACACAAAACTTCTGAACCACAAAAGGAGAAAAAATTGATATATTGAGATTCATCAAAATTAAAATCTTCTGCTCTTCCAGAGAATGAAAAGGCAAGCTAGAGTTTGGGAGAAAATATTTGCAATTTATAAATCTACAACATATAAAGAACTCTGACTACTTAAAAATAAGAAAACAAACAGCCCAATAAAGTCAGCAAAAGATTTAAAGAGACTTTTCAACAGATATACAAGATATAAAAATGGCCAATAAGTACATGAAAAGATGCTCAGCATCATTAATCATCACAGAAATACAAATTAAAAAAATCATGAGGTACCATTACATACCCATGAGAATGGCTAAAATTAAAAAGGCTGACAATATCAAATGTTGACAAGGATTCAGAGCAAGTGGAACTCTCCTATATGTTGCTGGTAGGAATACAAAATGGTACGCCACTTTGGAAAATGACTTGGAAATTTCCTATAAAATTAAATATAGGCTTCCCACATGTCACAACAATTTCACTTCTATGTTTTTACCCAAGAGAAATGAAAACTTATGCCTACACAAAGAGAAACTTTATTCATAATGGCCAAAACTGCAAACAACTCAAACGCCAATCAGCTGGTGAGTGGATAAACAAACTGTGATGTATCCACACAATAGTATTCTACCCAGCAATAAAAAGGAATGAATGACTAATACACACAACATGACAAATCTCAAGCATTAAGCTGAGAGTGAGCCACAAAAGATTACACAGTGAATACTTCCATTTATGAAATTCTAGAAAAGTTAAAACTACAGTGGCAGATCAGTGATTGCTAAGGGGTGGGGTGGGGGAAGAAGCTGACATTTTGAGGGGAGGGGAGATTAAAACATTCCACACCATGACTGTGGCTCATGACTGTGGTGATGGTCACATAACTGTGCACGTTGGTCAAACCTCAATGAAATGTACTCCTAAAGTGGGTTAGTTTTACTATATGCAAATTATACTTCCATCAGACTCACTTAAAATTATTTATTTACTTACTTATTTATTTACAGAAAGGGGAAGGGAGGGAGAAAGAGAGCGAGAGAAATATCAATGTGTGGTTGCCTCTCTCACACCCGCTCCTGGGGACCTGGCCTGTAACCCAAGCACGTGCCCTGACTGGGAATCAAACCAGCAACCCTTCGGTTCACAGGCCAGTGCTCAGTCCACTGAGCCACACCTGCCAGGGCTCACTTAAAAATTTTTGATGCCATGACATTGGATGCTATTGGAACGGCTAAAATGAAAAAGACCAACCTATATCAAATGTGGAAGATGTGGAGCTACTGGTACTCTCCAACATTGCTGGCGAGTGTAAAATACTACAACCACTTTAGGAAACTGTTCAGCACTTTTTTATGATCTTACATATACATTTGTTATACAACCCAGAAATTCCACTTCTAGGTGTTTACCGAGAGAAAAGCAAATGTATGCCCTCAAAAACACTGATAACTGAATATTCATAGCACCTTCATTTAAATGGCCCCCAAACGGAAACAAGCCAATATCAACTAACTGGTGAACAGAGGAACCACTTGTGGTGTATTCATACAACGAAACAACACTCAGCTACAAAAAGGGAAGACCTACTGATGTGGGAAACTCACGGATAAACTTTAAAAACATTATGCTGAGCGAAAGAAACCATACAAGAAAGTACCTACTTTATAATTCCATTTATATGAATTTATAGAACAAGCCAACTAATCTGCATGGAATGCAAAGCTAAAAGAATGGCAAAATAGATCCACTGAAGATATTTAAGCAGGAGAATTACGTATACAAGACTGTGTTTGAGGAGATGACTTAAAACTTGTTTGATGGGATTAAAACAGTAAGACACGTTGGTTTTCTTTCTCATATAATTTGTTGGTTTTCTGCATTTTAAAACACGTTAAGAAGTGTTTTTAAAAAGCTGCTCTTATTTATCCCAACATCATGGTCCAGGCATTGTTTCAGCATTAACCATCTTAGATTTAGAGTGAACACTTTTCCTGCTTAGTTTCTATTTCTTTCTTTGATACAATGATTGTCTTTCCATTCAACAAGAGACCCCAAAACAGAAAACTTCATCATTTCTCCCTATTTATTCCTTAAGTTGACATCTCTTTGAAATTTCAGAATCATTCTTCATTCGTGTATCATGAAATTAAGGGAAGAAAACCAGAAAAATTGAATAAAGTCTATTGATCCCTAATTCTTTTCAAATGCCTTTTCTTCAGAAACGTTTAAATTACACTGACTTAAGAAACATTGCCTTATACTTGTATATGAGTCATCATCTCTCAAGAAGCAATCAGGTTATCCATGTAACTCTTATAACTTTGTAGGTATAGTTTCTATCAGTGGTCAAACTCTCTTGACTAAATGGGCAAATTATGATTATTACGAGTTCTTTTCTCCAGTTAGTTGTCAGTTTATCTGATGACCGCTGTATTCATTAACAAATGGAGTAGAATGAAAATATTGTCTTAAGCCTAGTGAAATAATTCATTTTGTTACGTTTGCTTTTGATCTGATTTTTGAATGCACAACTTTGTGATTTGCTAAGAAAGAAATGAGTGATTAACAACAACAAACGGACCTGTCGTCACAGAAAGCAGGGAACGCTTGTCTGGGGGACGCAGAGCGGGGGTTCGGGGGCTCATCTGGGTGGTGGTTGCGTAGGTGGTAGGTGTACACTTCTATCAAAACTCATAGAACTGTGTGCATTTAAAACGTGTGCAGGCATTGCATGCAAATCATACTTCCATACGTTTGATTTGAAAGGAAATATAAATGAG
Organism: Macrotus californicus; assembly: GCA_007922815.1. Lineage (NCBI taxonomy): Eukaryota > Metazoa > Chordata > Mammalia > Chiroptera > Phyllostomidae > Macrotus > Macrotus californicus. Next base: position 61,061 of record VMDR010000573.1, read on the forward strand.
GGTAGGGAAATGCACGTGAGAGGAGAATAGAGTGTAACTCAGAGAGCTTGGAGGGTCCTGCTTTGGTTGGTTAGTGACTCTGACTCTTAGCTTTATTTCCCCAAAATCTAACCTATTTTTAAGGCTTATCTGAAATGCCACGGCTTCTAGGAAATTTCCCTGGCTTCCCCAGCCCACAGAGATTTATCTTTGAAGTCGATGTTAATTGTGCACATTAATATAAAAAAATCCTCCATCAGCAAGTACAGTGTTTTCAGCGTATTAAATGTTTTCAGCCCATTATCTCAGCTGATGCTCACCTTAACCACCAACCAGTCAGGACAAGGGTTATTCTTCCCACTTTAGAAATGGGGAAAGTGAGGCTCAGGAAGGAATGTCACTTACCTAACTCATAGCCACAGGTTGGAACAGAGCCCAGGCTGGCACCTGAGCCTCCGATGCTGCTTCTCTTGCTCGGCAGTGGAGTGGTGGGTGGAAATAGCTCTAGCCAAAATGTCTAGAACTTCTGCTCACTTGTTTGGGAAATTCCTGGGCAATATTGATATTGCTAGACCTCAGCTGCCACAGCTGTAAAATGGGTAAATCCCTGCCCTGCCCAGGGTTGTGGTCCGGATTGCCTAGAATAGTCCCTGGATGATACGTTATCAATTAATGTTTATTACAGTTGACAAAGCGCTTACTGAGCATTTACTCTAGGACTACGGCAGACACTGGGGACACAACAGTGAACAAGGACACAGGCAAGAAAACAATAAAAATTACAGCAGGTGCTAAAGAGAAGAGGAGTGGGAGGGAGTGGAGCGAGGCTGAGAACGAGGGTCTGGTCTGGGCTCTGACGAGATGGTATTGAAGGTGAGAACCTGAGGTTTAGAAGAGCTCGCCCCGCACAGGTCTGGGAGAAGAGCGCTCCGGGTTTCGGGAACTCAGTATCTTGCACGTCACAGATATGGGAACTGAGGCTGTTAGTCTAAGAAGATGACATTGACCTCATCCCCATCTTCCACCAAAGGGAGGACTAGGTTAACTAAACAGGCTGCCTGTAAGCGTATTCTCATTTGACCCTGACAATAATAATTTTTTTATGATAATGTTCCCATTATATTGATGAAGAAATTAAAGAAAGCTATCAAAGATCATATACCCAGCTCTGTTTATTTATACCGTGCCTCATTCCAGATGGACTTGCACTCAGATTTGAGCCTCATCTGTCTGGTTCCAAAGTCCAAGCTCTTTCCCCGACAGCGGACTGACACTTGAGCGTCTGAGAGAGAGCTGGCAACGTAACAGCCAGCCAGCCAGGAAGAGACTGAGCAGAGGCCCAGCCCAAAACGTGGGGAGGCTGTTATTTTGGGAACAGCGTCCCCAGGACGTAGCCCTAGACCAGGCATCCTAGAAGATGCAAGTGTATATCCCACACACCTGTTTTATTTATTCAGCCCCTGCTACATGCCAGCTCCTGCCTTAGGCCCCAGAGATAAAGCAGTGAACACTGTAGACAAAAACCTCTGCCTTCACGGGGCTTGCTATCGAATGGGGCGATGAGCAAGCCACACAAATGATTATAATATTAAACAGGAAAAAAAATACCTTGGAAAGACAGAAGCAGCCCTGACCAGTGTGGCTCAGTTAGATAGGCGTTGTCCTGACAAGTGAAAGGTAGCACATTTGATTCCAGGTCAGGGCACATGTCTGGGGTGCAGGTTCGGTCCCTGGGTGGGGTATGTATGAGAGGCAGCCGGTCGAAGTTTCTCTCTCTCTCTCTTTCTCCCTCCCTTCCCCTCTCTCTAAAAATAAATAAATAAACTCTTTAGAAAAAAAACAGAAGCAATTGATAAGCTCAGGTCAAAGGAGGAAGACGTGTGCTCCGAGTGGGAAAGGGGGTTCGAGGAACCTTTTTGGATGAGAGGACTTTGGAGTGCAGATTCAATTTGCCCATCTGTAAGATGCAGACAAGAGGTAGCACGGGGCTCTGCTGTACAGGGCTGTTGTGAGGATTAAAGGAGTCACGAAGTCATGCCTGAGAAGTACCTAGGGGAGCACCTGGCACCTAGGAAGTCCTCAATAAATCCCTCTACTTTGTCCACTTCTCCTACTATCTGTGGTCACAGTCAGTCTGGTCTGCTATAACAAAAATACCTTACACTGAGTGGCTTCAACAACAGAAATTTATTTCTCACAGTTCTGTAGGCTGGGAAGTCCAAGATCAAGGTGTCGGCCAATTCGGTTCCTGATGAGAGCCTTTGTCTTTGCTATGTCTTCACGTGGCAGGGAAGGAGAGAGAGGGAGTGCTCTTCCCTCTCTTCCTATAAGGGCCATCTTCCCATCGCGAGGGCTTCACGATCGTGACCTCATCACCTCCCAAAGGCCCCATTTCCAAATACCATCACACTGGGAATTAGGGTTTCAACATATGAACTGGAGGGGGACATGGACATTCAGTCCATTACATCTGTTTTGTAATAAACAGTAAAATCTCCTTTGAAGACTTCTCATTGCCCACAGGATAAAGTCCAAAATTCTTAACATGCCCTGCCAGGCCATGTCAGATCTGCCTCGGGCTCCCTTCTCAGTCTCGCCCTTCCGCACCCCCTCTCTGCGCTCTCTGTCCTTACCAGGCTGCCTTCTCCTGGCCTTCTCCTCCTGCTTCAAATCTCCCAGGCTGTTTCCTCTGCCGGAAATCTTTGTTCCACACTCCTTTCTTCCCTCCCATCCTTGGCCATCTTTTCTTATCTTTCAGGTCCAGGGTATTTCTCTGGGAACTCCCACTCTGAAAGTGGGGGTTCCCCTGCTGTACTCTCTCATGCTCCCTGTGCTTTTTATTCGCCCGGGACTCATCACAAGTTTTTGTGTGACGTTTGCCTTTTCCCCTGGACTTCCAGGGCCAGGACTATGTCTGGCTCCTTCACTGCTGTACCGCCAGCATCTAGCAGTGTCTGGGACCAAACAAGCACTTGATCATGTTGACATGAACAAAGAAAAGGGGTTCCTTCTTGACATGTGAGTTGAGCTACTCACAATTGGGACAGAAGGTCAAGGCTTCCCCCAACTGGAACCAACAGTGAGGTCAGGGGTGATTCAGACCTGAGGGGAAGAATCTCTGCTGCTGTAACCACGGGTTACATGACATGGGTTTTTTCAGGACCAGGGGCATCACACATGGGCTGACTAGAGAGAAGATGAAGCAAGCAGGCAGTGCATTGAACCATCTCCCCAGAGAAGGGAAGTGACTTGCCCACAGTCTCCGGGCCTGGGAGGGAGAGGTTATTCTGGCCCTTTGAGCATTGCAGCTGCTACCTCCAACCCAGGAAGGAAGTCAAGACTGTGACACAGAGTAGTGACACATCATGAAAAGGATCTGGGAAAGGTCCAGAATTGTGAGACCTCAAGCAAGTCATTTTGCCTCTCTGGTCTTCATTTCACCATCTGTAATAAGTGTCTCAGGTCAAGTATGTTGGTAAGAAGACTCTGAGATGAAAATCTGCATACAGGGGCTTTACTGGGGATCAATATCATGGGACAGTGAGAAACAGGGCTGAACAGGAGAAATCGCGCTGCGTTGCCAGCCTCGGCTGATCCTGAAGGGAGCATTAGAGCTGGGATAATGCTTTAGAGTTGTTTTAAATGGAGCTAAAGGGGCCAGGCTTTGGTACACGCATGTCCCTTCAACCAGTCATTGCAGGCAGACTGCCTGGAGGTGGCGTAACCATGAGCTAGGCAGCTCCCTTTGACCCAGGGCAATTCCCAGAGAAGGACTCAGCTGCGATCTTCCCCAGTGGAGTGGGAGCGTGGGAAGGAATGAGAGCCACAGTCTGGGTCGCACAGCACAGCATCCATTACAGAGGAATGCAGATGAGCAGTTTTCTAACTGCTCCGTGGAGCCCTGGGGTTCCAAGGAGGTGCTTCAGTGGGTGGGAAACTGCCCTGCTTGGGTGTGTTTTAGTTTCTGCAAAAATCCAACATGTTTCCTTGGAAGAAAAGGCTCTGCTGCTTAGATTGTAAACGCTCTCAAGGCAACTCATATTTCTGCTCTGAGGAATCGATCACAATTATAATTTACATAATTAGTTGTGTAATGATCTAATGTGTGTCTCCTGCACTAGACAGTAAATGCCAAGAGGGCAGGAGCCACACCTGTTTTGTTCACTGCTCAACGTCCAGAGCATTTACGTATTTTGTGCACGACACTGATTGAATGGAAGCATGGCCTGGGTATCAGAACCCCAGGGAAGCTGTTAAAGATGCAAATTTCTGAGCTCCACCTCCAACCACTGGTCATCTAGGAGAGTCGAAGGCACAAAAAGTTTGTGAGACACATCTTCATTCCACTTTTCCTAAGGCTCCGATGAATGTTTGAAACCTGCTGGAGGAGACTCACCCAGGTCCTTTCCACTCACTCTCGGCGGTCCTCAGTCCAAGCATGACTTCAATCACCAAGCAATCGAGCCACCAGCAACCTCCCACCAACTCCAGCCGGGTGGACGTGCCCAGGTCCCAGATCACAGGTTGCAGAGGTTTGAAACGAATTCATTAGATCCAATCTGGGGCCAAGAGTTTTTTCAATGCCTCGTGCAAAATGACTTGAATGTGATTTTTTAAAAAGCAGATGGAGGGTATAGGGAGTTCAGGGACAAAAGTGAGGCTTTGGAATCAGACAGTGGTTCAAATCCTTCCTCAGCTGTGTGACGTTGGGCAGGTGTGAGAACGCTAAGTGGCTCACTAGTGCTAGGTGCCAGAACTGTCGCAGGTGGCCTTCATGCACTGTTAAATTCCCACAGTCCTCCTGCCTCTAGGCTTTAATCCCAGCGCACAGTAAGGAAATTGAGGACGGAGAATCGAGACAACTTGCTTATGGTCAGACACACATCACGTTGAAGCTGGAATTTGAGCCCAGGCCGGTCTATCAAGTTGGTGTTCCCTAGCCTCTCACTTGAGGTTCCTTTTCTACATCCATAAAATGGAACCCCACTCCTTTCTCCCAGGGTCGTTGTGAAGAGTGAAATTAAATTCGAAAACATCTGGCAACACTCAGTAATGCTACCTCGAAAAGAAAGCGTTTTGTGCCCGTTTTCATGGGAGAGGAAACTTTAGGCACAGTGAAATTTACCCCCACCCCCACCACCACCACATCCACCTACCCCCCTTGCCACTGGGTGAGAGTCTGAACCAGAATCAGGTTTTGTACCACTGGCACTGGCATAACTTGGGGCGGGGGTCGCATCTAACTCATTAGGCCTGGTTCTGTCTCCTTGGAGCTAGAGAGGGAAGGATGAGAAGCAGATAACCATAATGTGGTGGGACAGAGTACAGAAGGGGCCCCCCAGAGATTCTCAACAGCCTCCCTCTGCCATGGGGGAGCCCAGTAGTGGAAAAACAGCAACGTGAAATGCCCAGGGTCCAGCAGACCCTAGTCGGAATCCTGGCTTGACCACTGACTAGCTCTGTGGTCTCAGCAATGTCACTTTACCTCTATATCTCAATTCTCTCCAGGAGTTGCTGCAAATTCAGAAAAATGGCCTCCAAGTACCCAGTTAAGGACCAGGCTTAGTGAGAAAAATAACTCGGCCATTATTTTTCCACGGTGCCTGACCTGCCACTAATGGGCGAAAGGGCTACATACCAAAGGTACATAAGTAGAGTTTCAATGCCAACCACTCCCAGTCTGCAGTTGCTGGGCACCAGTGCCCAGTAGGGTTGGGGCTAGCAGGTCAGGCTCATGATGCAATCATAGCTTCCTGCTAACAGGTGAACCATGACCCTTAGGAAATGGAAAAACAACGCATTAACAAGGAGTACAAAACAAAACCTTGGTGAACGTTTATTTCTCATCATACAGAACTGGTAGCAAAGCCAAAGACTTCTGTTCTTGAACACTGAATATCCCCCCCCACCCACCTATAGAACATTGAGAGTCATCATGTCCCCTCTAGAATCCAAACCCCAGGGCTGGGGCATCTTCCCTCCAGCCCAACTTCACTGCAGGGCAGGCTTTGAGGCCTGCAGGGGTGCCAGTCACTTCCCCATGCCTGCATGGGTAAGAAATGTGGCACACTGACCGGGTTCCCTTCCTGCCCCAGCCCAGAGAGGAGGATCAGAAGCCAGCAGCATCTTGGCCTTGGCCTTTTTTCAGTCACCTCCAAACTGGCCAGAGAGGAGTCACATACTGCCACAAGAAGGGCAAGGGAAATCATAATTCACAGCTTATTTGCTACAAAAAGTGCCTGGGATAGGTCCTTGGCTGCTTCTGCCTCCAAGCAATCCACCTAAAATTGAGGAGAGGGGACAGAAAATGGATGGTCCTTGGAAGGTAGCCAGGAGACAGACTGCAAGAATGGGGGGCTCCGAGGGGCCCTCAAAATCCTGCAAGATTTGAAGTTCACTGCTGGCAGGTTGGCCTGAGAAACCCAGACATGGAACTTAGCCCCACCTCTCAGTCTGCAATGCAACTTCAGAGATAGAGGTCAAGGAGGTTTGGCAATGTCGCCATGGTCACCTGGCCAGTGGCAGGGTCCAAACAAGAACCAGGGGGTCTCCTGCCTCTTCCTCTGGGCCATGTGCCACCTAGAAAGGGTCAAGCTTTTGGCAAACATCTGCAGCAGAGCCACAGGAGACAGGAGACAGGAGAGCAGGGTGCAGGGCGCGTGCAGCTCTGGAGAGAGCAGACTGCCCACCCCCCCCACCTCCTCTTGTAGCCACTGACTGCGGCTCTGGAGGCGAGCCCCTGAAGAGGTTTGAATTTCACCCATAAAGGACCGAAATACAGAGAACTTAGACTCTGATACTTCCTACTCGTCAGAAGGCAAAGTGACCAACAGCTACTCAAATTCTCTAGTGATAATCAACTTTTTTGAAGTACTTGGTCTCTCTCCTGGGGCCTCACACCACCAGGTGTGGGAGAGAAGGGCAGGAGGGCAAAGGAGGTCAAAGGAAGTGAAGTGGGGCTGAGGCAATCAGGAAACAAGGAGCCTTCAGGCTGCCCAACAGAACAGGTTTCTGGGGAGCTGGATGCACAGGCCAGCTGTGACCCTGACTTTCACATTGATGGGTGAATGGCATGTGAGAGGTAAATGAAAAAGGAACGAGAAGGAAAAGGAAAGCTGCTTGGAGTGTCAGTTCCTGGACATGTGTGCCTTTCTCCCTGGGGGCCAGTCAGGGACCTTCCCAGTCCACTTGGGGCCCACCCTGGGGGCACACAGTCCAAACTCAGCCCATTTTTACTTCCTGTGCCCTCTGCCTCTGGGTTTAGAAAGGGCATGCTAGTCCTCTTCCAGCTCCCAGGAACAAAGCTGAGATCCCAGAGATCCTGTCCATTCCAGTGAGAAAACAAAGGGCGTGGCTTCAAGGCTGCACGGCACACAAAAGCCCACCCTCAGAGTGTGGTGGGCGGGTGTGGGACAGAAAGGGATCGGGTCTGTCTCCAGACATAGAAGTTCTTGCAGGGACGATGATGTCCCCAGGGTCAGCTGCTCCGGGCCCAGGTCCTGTGCAGGAGTCAGGTCATGTAGCGAGTGATGGCTCGGAGGGCATACAGCAGGGCGGCCTGCATGCGGGCCTCCAGGAGCAGCAAGTTCACGTGGACCTGGGGCACAAATGAGGGCTCGTCAGCGACAAATGTCAGTTCTCACCACCCCCATCCGACCCACATTGCTACTGTCCCTCACCACCCACCTCATCCTTCCCTTTCCTACGGCTCTGAACCATTGGGTTCAATGACTGCTAAGAAATTTCAATATTTGCCTCTATTGTGACTAATCTTATTCCCCAAACAAAAAATAAGAGCTACCACTGAGCATCTGTCTGAGATGGGAGATTTACACTTATCTTCTCATTTCATCCTCTCTGCAATCTTGAAATGCAGGTTATATTTATTACCATTATAAAGATAAAAAAGCTCAAGGAGGCAGAGTGACTTGCCCAAGGTCACACTGCTACTGAGTTAAAGTGTTATGATTTCACCTCAGGTCCTCCTGGCTGCCACTGAGGACCCTGTGAAGCACATTCCCATCTTACAGGTAAGTAAAGACTGCGTGTTGTTGTGGAATGCTTGTCCTATATCCCTGGACAAGTGATGAACAAATTCACGCGGACTAAAGGAATCCCGTAGAGAGTGGAGAAAAAGGGATGTATGGCAGATCTCTCAAGGATCAAGAAAGAGGGGCCCAGACCCTTTGCCTCCACAGGCTTTTACTGATATTATGGGTAGATTACATCAAGGAGGGTCCTCCTTCATTGTGCACAGGTTGCTTTAGGTGGTTACCATAACAAAAGAAAGGATGTTGCTAATCCCCTTAAGATAAAGGTCATTTGCAATTGTAAAGGGAAAAGGTTGAACTGGTTACACCCAAACTTGAGAGGTTTAGCATAGATTTTGGGAGGTTACTTTAAAAATATGCAGTACACACACATTTCCTCAATTTAAGGTAAGGGAGTTTTTTAGCAAAAGCAAGTCTCAAAGCAGCCTATGTGCAATGCAGGCCTGATTTCCCACGGGAGACCTATTCACGGATGTTCTCTGCACGCCATGAGCATCTGTCTGTGTTCAGAACCAGAGCTGAGCCACAAGATCACATCACACATGGATAGGCTCCCTATATAAATGGAGTCTGAAATCACAAGTGGAGTGAGGCTTAAGCCCAGGCCAATATGCCCAGGTATCCCACCAGCAGTACAGACTCAGTCTGGGATACCTCACTGGGTCCTGACCCCAGGGTGCCCTCCATTGGCCAGGCTTATCTAGTTTCACCCTGTCCCTCCCCCTTGGCCATACCCGCACCTTCTCTGAGTGACGGAAGTGCCTCCAGAAGAGGCTGTACATTCTTCGGGTGGTCTTCTCTGGGTAGCAGGCCACTGTCTTGATATAGATCTTGAGGTTCCGCTCCAGGAGCTGGTTCACCTCCCCGTAGTCATAGTCATCATACCTATGGAAAAGGCCCCAACAGCATCACTCACCCTTGGCTCCAGAACTAGCTCCTCTCCCCTAGCCCCACCCTATGAACATAGGAACAGAGAGTACAGAGAAAAGGCAGAAGGGTGCCTTTCCCTTCTCCCTCTCAGGCACATTACCTGTGCCTTTCTCTCTCCTAAGCTCCAAGGTCCCTTATTTTGCTTCCTGAGCCTATGCAGCCCAGCTGGCTCACTTCTACTACCTCTGTAACTTTCTCTTATAACTGGGAAAAGAAGAGAGGGAGGGAGGGAGGAAGGGAGGGAGAAAAGCAAAAGGGGGTAAGTAAATAGAAGTTTGGTTCCTCTTAGAAAAATAGCTCATGCCATATACCATAGACCAATGAATGCATAGAGAATAAGCATACTTATTCAGTACCAACAGCGTGCCATGGGAACATATAGTCATGGAATCCTCAACAATTATATACTACTGTACAGAAAACTATTGTATACAATACATTGTATTCATCAGCCTCATTTTATAGATGAAACTGAGGTTCAGAGAAGTAATGTCACTTGCCCTAGGTCACATAGCTAGGAACAGGATTCAAATCTAGCTCTGCTTGGCTCCAAGGTCATATTTACTACGCTACTGTGAAGGCCATGGAAAATGGGGTAGGAAGTCAGTGCAAGTATTCACCCTGGAGAAGGAAGAGGGAAAAGGCAAAAAGGAGCTGGTACCCATTTTTCAGATGAGCAAACTAAGGCTTGGAGAAGGCAATTAACTTATTTGAAGTCAAAAAGTAAGTTGGTGACCAGTCTAGACGCTACTTTGCCATTCCCCGGTCCTGTCAGCCAGTGAGTCATCTCAAATCAGTGAGGATGGGAAAGACTGATTGAAAACTGAAGGACAGATTCAGGAGACAAAGGTATAGGATCAATGATCATGTTGGAGAATGGAAGAGCCTAGACCTGAGAGCTGGGCAGGAATTAGCCTGTACCTGTCCATCCTCAGTCTCTCCTGGTGAGAAACCTGCCAACAACCAGCAGGATGTTGGACAATTAAGCAAGCTCAACCCAGCAAGCAAAATCTGATTAAGTTAGTAATACACAGAAATACACATTTGTACCTTTTTAAACATTGGGGGAACTTTTTAAAATAGATTTTTAAAGTTGTTCTTTTTCTTTCCATGACATCTGAGTGTGTATAAGACTACACCATATTTCATTTTAATTGATTTTAGAGAGAGAGGAAGGGGAAGAGAGAAAACCATCGATTTGTTGTTCCACTTATTTATGCATTCACTGGTTGATTCTTATATGTGCCCTGACCAGGGATCGAACCAGGGATTGAACCAGCAATCTTGGGGTATCGGAATGACACTCTAACCAACTGCGAGATTTGCTTAGAATTGAAATGTTAAATGAGAAAAGCAAGGAAAAAATCCTGTGTTCATTAAAATATGCTCCTGTTTGAGTGAAATTCATAGGCAGAAAATCTTGTTTTCATAAACATATACGTTTTGGTTATTTGTATATGGAAAAAAGACAGGAAGGAAATAGTTGACAATAATAAGAGCAGGTGGTATATGGATAGCTTTTCTTTTTTGTTATCTCTGTTGTCTAAATTCACTAAAAATCCAGACTGTTTCTCTTTACAAACATCAAAAATATATATATGAAATAATCATAACGATTTCAACTACATAAAAGCAACTACATTAAAAAAAAGCAGGAATGGAGAAAAATGTCACATGATACAGATGTGGTTATAGAGTAGAATTTGGGGAAATTGTTCTTTTTCCTTAATTCTTTGAATTTCCCACAAAGTTATCAGAGTGTGACTTTTTTAAAAAAAGATTTTCTTTATTTATTTTTAGATGGATGGGAAGGTAGGAAGAAAGAGAGGAAGAGAAGCATCAATGTGTGGTTGCCTCTCGCGCGCCCCCCACTGGGGATCTGGCCTGCAACCCAGGCATGTGCCCTGACTGGGCATCAAACCAGTGACCCTTGGGTTCACAGGCCGGCACTCAATCCACTGAGCCATACCAGCCAGGGCAGAGTGTGATTTTTTTTTTTTAATAAAAAATAATAACAATTGTTTTGTGTATATGCTTAACAAGTAATCTCACATCTAGGGTTTATCTATGAGAACTTAGGTAGAAAACTAGTTAGGCAGTGTGCACGGTGAACAGTGAAAAACTGCAAACTACCTAGACATCCAAAAATAGAAAAATGGTTGAGTAATTATATTACACCCAAAACAGAACACCATGCAGTAGATTCAGTGGTAAAAAGAATAAAAGATTTATCTATACTGACAAGTAAGGCAGTAGATTATTAAGTAAAAAAAGCTACTTGTAGAATATTTCACATATGATCCCATCAACTTTTTAAAAAAGCTACTCAAAATTTCAGAAGCATTTAGGTAACAAGATGAAAATATAATTCACCTTTCATCACATACTCTACAGAGACAACCATGAATGAGTAACGATTTGGTGTATAGACTTCCACACGTTTTCCGTGCATGCACATGCTTTTATTTAAAAAATAAAAAAAGAAGATGGTGATTCCAGATGGTAACCGACTTTCTTTGCTCTCAATACGCTTGGAACATTTTCCCATGACACTATAAATAGACCACTGTTGTAATTTTTAATAGCTGCATAGTATTTCACTGAATGGACACATCATTATCTAAAGTACCCTACTGATGGGCATTTATTTGTCCATATTTATTATGAGAGAACTGCTACTTGGCACGGAAGTACAAGCATAACTCTCGCTCTCTCGCTCTGATATATAGTTTTCTCTACAGGGTGAGATTAAAGAGTTTCATTTACAAGGCTTGGGCAGTGAGCACATCTATTATTTTCTATAATCAGCAAAGAAATCAACTGGCTTTGATAAACAGTATAGGCAGGAAGAAAGGAAAAGAGAAAAAAGAAACGACCGTGAGTGCGGACGGGATGTGTGGCGCACGCACACCCTGGATGAGGGGCCGTGTGCGTACCTGATGCCGAAGACACAGTGGATGTAGTTCCAGATGGCCCTGCGGAGCACGGAGGTGTCCACGCCACTGTGCATGGCCATGGTGTTGTAGGTGAGGCTACAGGCCGCCTGGAACTTCTCATCCAGCAGCTGTCCGCCTTCAGGGTAGAGCCGCTGGATCAGTGAGTACCCATGGTCCTCCCAGGTATAATCCTGAGAAACACAGCAGGGGGTGAGTAAGTGAAATCTTGGGGTCTAAGAGAGACCCCATGCTCTGGAGCACACCTCCCCACACCACAAATCTAACCTACTGCTTGGTCTGGGCCTGAGAAGCCGAGAAGGATGCAGATGGGTCCCTTCACGATCCAGGGTCTCCCACCTCCCTCATGGAATCTTGAGGGAGAGAAGGTGCCAACTCTAGCCACTCAAACCATCCATCCCCCAATTGTTTGTAAATCTAGAGCAAGGCCAAGATTAGTCAGGAGAGCCCACCTGGGCACGGAAGGTGGGGGGCGCCTGAGTCCCTCGCCGGGTGAAGTCCTCATATCCGAAAGTGGGGTCTTCTACAAAGCATAGCATGTCTGGGTGTAGAGAAGGCTCCAGAATGTCAGCTGAGGACATCAGAAAGAGGTCACAGTGAGGCCAACGCATGGAGCACAGAGGTCTCCACTCCTGACTGATCATCAATAGGGGGCTGGGCAATGCAGAGCAGAAGGCCAGGGAAAGCCCCTTGCTACAGTGAGTGGGGCCAGGACTCCAGCTGGAACCAGGCCTGGGAGAGAAGGTGAATCAGGCCCATGGACCTGAGGATGAGACCAGGTAATAATAATGAGCCCAGGTCACAACAGTAGCAGTTATTTATGGAGCCACTTCCCCTGGGACAGGCTCAGTGCTAAGAGCTTTGCTTTTCTTGTTTCATTTACCCTACACATCAATTTTTCACGTGAGAGGAGACTGAGGCCCTGAGACAGGAAGTCATTTGTCAGTGGCCACATTGCCAGAAAGGCTAACAGGCCAGATTCAAACCCAGGTCTGACCCCAAAATACAAGAGAGGCAGTGCATGGGGGTGCCTACTCCTCCAGTAGAGACGGCAAAAGATTGGGGGCAGACCCTGGAACGTGGACGTCTGTGATCCGGTACCTGAGGGGGTGACCAGCAGGCTCTCCGACTTCTCCAGCTCAAAGCGGCTCTCCATCTCCTCCTGGGACGCTCCCTCGTCCCGCAATAGGCTCTCCTGAAGCTGCCTCATGCGTTCCATCAAAGCCTCCACGTCTTGGGCGGCCTCGAAGCCCTGGAGGAGGGACGCAGTGCTGACCATCTGCTCCCCCTCCCTCGGCACCCCCCGAAAGAAACCCCACACATCTTTCCCACGTGCCAGCCCTTCCTGAATGGGCAGCTCCCATGGTCTGTGCTCCCTAAAATGAAGGTGAAGAAGCTACAGAACAGACATGTCTTCTCTGAGCATCAGCTATCCTCACAGGTAAGGGATTTTTAAGTATCTGCATCTTCAGGGTAAAACAAACAAGGCCATCTTATAAAATAAGAGGCAAACTTTGTATTTTAGAAGTGCTAAAAACCAGGAGACGTTAAGTCTATGGAGCTACATGTTGAGAAGCCAGTCACATGGTTATTTTATTTAATCCTCAAAACCCACTATAAAGTTGCAGTCTTTACCCTCATTTTATAGATGAGGAAATGCAACTTCAAACTCAAGTAACTTTTCTAAGACTCCTCACTGTGAGACAGTATGACAGGCCATGCCAGCTTCCTCTCCCACCACTCCTCAGGCCAGTGACTTACCCCAGAACTGTTCAGTGAGTCCCTGCTGGGGGGGCTGCTTTGCTCGCTGGGGGGTGAAGGTGCCTGGGGGGCAGGGCTGCCCTCCGGGTCCCCCTCAGGGAGGATGCCACAGCCAAACACAAAGGAGGCCAGTGAATGACAGTGGGTGAGCAGGACCAGGGCCTGGATGAGCTCAGCCAGGGACCAGCTATGTTCGCCTGTCTTCAGCAAGGCCTGGAGAGGAAAGAGGCCAGATTTGCTCAGTGCTTGCCCCTGGGCTGCCTGCCATACCCCAGCCCAGCCCCTGTGCTGCCTCGGGGTCTTGCCTCTCTGCCCACTGCACCTGGATATGCTCCTTGGTGATAAGCCACGGCCGATGTGCCAGCAACTTGTTGATCTCATTAAGCTTGCGCAGCTTCTCAGGGGCACGGTGGAGGCCGAGCAGCCATTCAGGGTCACCACCAGTCTGTAGAAACTCGGCCATGTGGGAGCCCACCAGGTAGGAACACTGGTGGCGGGCGGCAGCCTGTGGAGGTAAGTGGACAGAGCTTAGGTCACGCTCTTCTTTCTGCGCCCTGCTCAGGGTGAGTACCCCATGGAGGGTGACGTCACAGGCCTCACTGTTGCCTGAGAGGCAGAAAATTTGGGTTCTAACCCCACTCTGCCACTGGTTTGTTGTCCGACCTCGGGCAGGTCACAAATTCCTTTATGCCTCAGCTTCCCAAGCTGTAGGACAGGCACTAACGATGCCTCTCTTTAAAATCTAAAATTCTATGGTCAGATAAAGGCAGGGCTCTCCTCTGCTTCTCCTCATAAATGGAATCGGTTCAGGAAGTCCCCAGCAAAGAGATCTGCAGACTGACCCCACCCCCGCCCAGTGCGGCCACCTCTGTGAGTCCGGCTCAGGCAGGCTCACCATGATGGCAATGTAGTGGCGCCAGGAGCTGGCCAGGGGCCCATCTGTGTGCAGCAGCAGGTAGTGCAGGCGCCAGAATCTGATAAGGTAGTCGGGGTGCAGGCCCATCACCACTGCCAGGTTGTCCACCCGCCCAGAGGACATCAGTGCCTCCAGTCCCAGGTTCTGCTCGGGGCTCTCAGCTCCCTCCTGAAGGACCTGCCAAGCAAAGGTGAGAAGATGGGTTACTCTCCCGTCTTTCCCGCCAAGAGACCAACATAGTCCTTCCACTGGGATTTTAAGAGCAAGAAGCTGAGAGCAATTACCATGTCCCAAAAGAGAATATGAGAGTAAAAGATATTTCATTCAGTGATTACTTATTAGACACGTTTTATAATAACAGCCAGTACTTATATAATGCTTCCGATGTGCCAAGCACTGTCTGAGTACTTTGTATGTATTTACTCTCTTAATTCTTATAACTAAGAAATAAGAACTCTAGCCCTGGCTGGGGTAGCTCAGTGGATTGAGTGCCGGCCTGTGAACCAAAGGGTCGCTGGTTTGATTCCCAGTCAGGGCACATGCCTGGGTTGTGGACCAGGTCCCCAGTAGGGGGTGTGTGAGAGGCAACCACCCACTGATGTTTCTCTCCCTCTCTTCCTCCTTCCCTTCTCTCTCTAAAAAAAAAAAAGAAAAGTAAGAACTCTATTTTCTCCATTCTTAAATAGAAAAACTCAGGCACAGAGATTAAAATACAGTTTCTCCTGCATTCATGGAGCTTCTGTTCTAACACTGCAGATCCATACAGTCACAGAAAGGGGGTGCAAAATAGTTAACACTTCCCGAGTGATTTCTCCAGGCCAGGGCTGAGCTTGGAGCTCTCCCTGCATTACTTCATTGAATTTTCCCACTTATCTTGTGAGGCGAACACTACTTTCCCCCACTGACAGACGAGGGCATCAGGGCCCAGAAAGATTTCACTCCCCTTTCAAGGTTCTGGAGCTAGTAAATGACAGAACCAGCACTCAAATCTAAATGAACCCCAAAGCTCATTTCTTTTCTTTTTAATTTTTAAGATGTTTATTGATTTTAGAGAGAGAGGCAAAGAAAGAGAGAAACATCGATTGGTTGCCTCCCATACGCACCCGAACCAGGGATCCAACCCGCAGCCTTTTGGTATTCTGGTTTATGCTCCAACCAAGCCACCTGGCCGGGGTACCACTCCTCTTTCTTAATAAAGGAAAAAAAGAGTATTTGGCCCTGGCCAGTGTGGCTCAGTTGGTAGGAGCATCTTCCCATACACCAAAGGGCTGCAGGTTTGCTTCCCAGTCAGGAAATATACCTAGGTTTCCGTCAGACCCCCAGTCAGGTTCCTACAGGAGGCAATCAATGGATGTTTCTCTCTCTCCCTTCCTCTCTCTCTGAAATCAATAAACATATCCTCAGGTGAGGATTAAAAAACATTAAGAAGTAAAAAAAAAAAATAAAAGGGGAGTGGTTATTTCTAAATGAGAAAGTAAAATACAAGAACAATACTTGAACTTAAAATTCTGGGCTACAGACAATGATGGGGGGGGGATGTTTACTTTCCACTTACAAAGGGTGGGAGAAACTGGGGGCTTAAACATTTGCGAACAGCTCATGAACTACTTGACCTACAAGTTTAGGAAAGAAAAGAGAACAAGGAAACAAAATATCTGTCTTTGTTCATTAAAGGCCAAAGAAAAAGAAGGAAACTATTTTCAAAATGTTTCTGTGCGGGCATAGGCATCCCCACCCCCACACCACCCCACAGTGGAGTGTCCGCTCTGTCAGGGCAAGGGTTTCCGTCTGTCTCGTTCTCTGTTGGGTCCGCAGCACCTTGACAGTGCCTGACTCAGATGAATCACTCCGTAGATGGCTGTTACATGAATGAGATGAAAGAGGTCTCTGTTGTATCCAGTGAAAAAACAAAACGAAACAATACCCTGCCCCCCAAAACATGCTGTAAACTATGACCTTGGTTCTGTGGGAAAAGTCTGGGAAACAGTGGTTACCTCTGGGCGGGGGTAGGAATTCCAAGAGACGGCAGTTTTCTGAAACACTGGACATTTTTTTTTTAATAATGAATGTAGACTTTTGAAGTGGAGGAAAAATAAAAAGTGTAACGTATGCACAGGCAAGGGTGATACACACAGAGGGCTCTGACTTCTTGAGGAAAAGCAGGCCCCGTCCTGGGAGCCACAAGTTTGTCGGTCACCGAGTCGTGTCACTACTACGCTAGCTCTTGGGGCCTGTCTCTTTCCAGCAAAACGGGGTTGACTCTCCTGCCTCGCAGAGCTGTTTTGTGGACTGAACGAGTCAGGGACCCGAAGGGGTACTTTCAAAACTGCTATTTCAGAAGAGAGGAAAAGGCCCTCACCCACTCATATGCCCCTTCTTCCCGGCGCCCAGCCAATTCCTATCCCCCAGGCTTACCTCTTCCACTGGGATGAAGGCGCTGGGCCCCCGGGGGCCTCCCCGAGCTCTCCTCTCCCTCTGCTCCTAGAAGGAAACGCATCGCGCTCAGTTGGAGGTAAACGGAAGGACTGAAAGGGTAGCTGTCTCTCCAGTTCTCTCCTCCTACCCAGGAGGCCTCACTGAGGTTTAAAATGCCCTTTCTGGTGCAGTCTGCACGGAGGAGTCAATCAGGTGGGACACAGACACCTGCTGGCGGGCGGAGACAGGGTAAACAGAGAGAGGGCTCACCCCACAGGCTTAGCTCTTCAGGAACTGAGCGGGCCGGGACAGCCTCAGTACTGGGGGAAGGGTGTGGGGAAGGGACATAAACAGCCACCGGACTGCACATATCCAAGTGACCACTTTCTTGGCAGCCCTGGAGAATCCATATAAGAACCTCCCCCATTTACATCCTGCAGCCAAGTTGCCAAGCACCGTAAGATTCCTATGACGCAGCTTAGTCTCTCTCAAATTGTCATTTCTTCACCCCTCCCACCATCACCACCTCAGACCACTACTATCTCTTTTTCAAAATCTAAAATTCTATGGTCAGATAAAGGCAGGGCTCTCCTCTGCTTCTCCTCATAAATGGAATCGGTTCAGGAAGTCCCGGGCAAAGAGATCTGCAGACTGAATCCCACAGCCTCAGCAGGGGTCGGTCTCCCTGCCCTAACCTACCCGTCTACTAACAAAACAAGACAAATGAATAAATAAGCTCCGCTCCACTTCTAGGACTAGGAGCAGATTTACTGAGTACATGACCCTGGTGGTTTCTAAAGAGGGCAAACTTTCTGCAGTCAGAGTAAACTTTCTTAAGTGCAAATTTGATCAGCTGGCTTAAAACCCTGCCTCTACCTCCCACAACTTTTGAGATAAATAAGAGTTACTCAGGCCCACCACCCTCCCACTAGTCACTCCTTCTGCAGAGCTAACTTATAGTCTTTCAGGGTCTGGGAAACGTCTTTCAGACCCTCATCTGTGACCCCCACAAGTCTCAGTGCTTTGCTTCTGAAAACATTGTCTTCTAATTGTCTGCATTAGGTTTCCCACTACCTGATCACATTTTGTGGAGTAGGGCTGCGCCATTCATAGTAGCCTCTGAATGAAGAACAGAGAGAAAGCAGAAAGGCATCGAGGGAACCGAGGCAGGGCATACACCGCTGACAGCGGCAGCTATTCTGACGTGCACATATTGGAGCCTTTTGGAAACCACCAATGACATGCTCACTAAATCTGCTCCTACGTCTAGAGGTGAGGTTCATGAAGGATGTTTTACTTAGTTGTTTTGATAACTGGAAAGGGGGTTCTCAGCACTGGCCTTAGAGTTTATCCAAAGCAGAGTTATACCCTCATTGGACAGAAATAATGTTCTCCTAACTTTCCCCATTTCATTAAAATCCAGACTTATTACCAATAAACCCAGGTATCCAGGAGCTAAAAGATTAAAGGTCTGGGGCTCTGAAAGAGGACAAAGGAAAGAACAATGGGACCTGGAAGTTCTGGGTGTGAGTAACAACTCTGCCACTAACTTGCTGTGTGACTCTGAGAAAGTAACCTAAACTCTCTGGGCCTTAACAATGGACAAAGGAAGCAGTTGGGCTGATTGCTCAGGCCTCTTTCAGCTCACATGTAGCAGCCACCAGGCCAGGCTCCTCCAAGTTCAGCATAGAAACCACCGTAAGCCCCAGGCACTCACGTTTTAGCTTCCCCTCCTCCCTCACCAAAGAGAAAAAGCCTAACAGCTCCATGTGGGAGATAAGAATTGCTGACTCCACAAAAAAGGCCTCCCCCTCAGGGGATCCGAGGACAGAGAGAAAACCACAGCCAGGTGGGGTGGGGAAGGGCAGCGTGGAAGGGGGGTAGGGGGGTTGGGGGAACCAGGAGGGCCCACCAGGGTGCCCGCAAAGTACAGGAAACAGCTTTAGGTTTCTCTAAACAGCCTCCTCACTCTAAAATCTGTCGCCTGCGCTGTCAAGGAAGGAATCTGTGGGTCTTTAAGTGGCAGATCTGGATCCACCAACATTTTCAGCCCTGATGACGACAGAGTACAGTAGCAGATAGGGGCTCTTGACAACCACTGCCTGTGCTCAGAGGACACCTCCGCCACCCTCTGCTACCTACGTGAGCCTCAGTTTCCTCAGCAAATAACGGGGCTAACAGTACCTACCTTCCCTGGGTAGTCACAAGGATTTAATCAGACAATGCCCCTACCTCAGCACATCTGTCACAGCAGGCACTTAGTACGAGTCAGCTGTCGTCAACCTCAGTGTTGTCTCATACAATGGCTTCTCAACCCAAGCAGTCCTTCAGAATCCCTTTGAAAGCGTTTTTGAGAATACCAATGCCAAGGTCCCATCTCTAGCAATTCTAATTTAATTGGGTGGGCATAGCACAATTTATAGGGAGGGTGCATACATAAGGCATTGTGCTAAGTGCTTTCCAGCTGGAACCCAAATTAATCTGTTCATTCAACGAATGTTTTTGATGGCTACATTTCAGGCAACAACAGCACAGGAGTAAAGACAAAGTCTCGGCCTTCACAGAATTTACAATCTAATAGAGAAAGACAAATCAACAAATGATGAACAGGATTTCAACACACAGATTATATAAAGTAAGTGAAACAGCAATGAGAGTTTATGAGGGAATGGGGGTGTGTGCAATTCTGTAGTCTGAGTAAACGGGAAAGCCACTGAGGAGGTGACTTTCGAGTCAGTATCTAAATATCTAAATGAGTTTACTAGGCAGCAGGGCCTATAAAGATGTGGTGGGCCAGCATCCCAGCCAGAGAATAGAAACTTCAAAGCTTTGAAGGCAAGACCAAGGAGATGCTAACCCAGAGCTCCAATGCCCTGAATACTTCCCTAACCTTGACACCCAGAACTTCATGGGAAGCAGACAGGGAAGGGTCCCGACTGCCAAGCCATGCTGCCTCCAAATCTGCCCTCCACTATTCCTCGGGGGTCGATAATAGTAACTGTAAGTCAACAATCATAATTGTAGGTAAAACCGTGACTACCACTGGCTAAGCACTGATTTCACATGCACTTTAAGGCAGGAACTACTACGGAAGTTCCTATTTTACAGATGAGGAATAAGGCCCGGAGAGATCAAGTCACACCTGGTCACTGCGCCAGGAAGGAGAGAGCAGAGCTGTGACACAAACCAACTATTCCCAATCTCTAAACTCTCCAAATCTCAAGAGCCCCGACGCTTTGCATCTGGGGTTCACCAGGATTGAGGAGCTCCTTCTGCCTGCCCACATCCCAGGACACCCACGGCCCCCAGTCACAGAACCTGTCATACTGTGTTGTTCCTTCCCTTGAGGGTGCACCCTATTCCCTGTTGTTAATCCCCAGTGTCCAGCACAGCACAGCCCAACAGAACTTTCTGCGAAGATGGAAGAGTCTTTATCCAATAAAGATGGTAGTCCCTAGCCATGGTGCCTGAGCCGTTGAAATGTCACTAGTGCAACTAAAAAACTGAATTTTAATTTTTAAAAAAATTATCAAAATTTTAATAGCCACCTGTGGCTAAGGGCTACTGCATTGGACAATGCAGTTTCAGCATACCTGATTAAAACAAGGTCCCCTCCCCATTTTACAGATGAAAGAAATGGAAAACTGAGGAGGCACAGGACCTACCCGAGGTAACACAGCTAGCATGGGCAGAGGGAAGGCCAATGGCGTCAGTTCCTATAGTTCCAACTGAGGGGTCCCACAAGACAGCAGGAACACTATTCAGACAGCCCTCTGGGTGGCCAGTTAACAGAGAGGGCTTCAGGCAAGTTGTTAAAAGAGGATAATCACCTTCGAGTTCAGTACCTGGCTCCTAATTTAAGCACTTGCTAAATGTTAACTTTTATGTTAGCTCAGACACTTGTATACAGTTTCTATCTAATCTTCATCAGTTTTGGGGTAGGGGTAGGGGTCTCTATGTTGCACTAAAGGAAAGATTAAGGTTCCAAAGGTTAACTACCAGATGACAAGTGGCCAATCTGAGATTTGAACTCAGCTTAGTCTAGCTTCCAAGGGTTCTGTCCCCCACCCACACCAGGCTCTTGGACTGGCTCCAGCTTTATTCCTGGTATCCTTCGCACAGCCTGCAACCCCCAGGACTCACACAGACACCTGCGAAGTCAGTCTGCCACCTGGGAAAGGGCAGAGACTACCCCACACCCATCCCGTGGGTAGCTGTGGTCTGCTGCACTCAGATACCTGCCTGGGCTTACACCTGAGAGGGAGACATAGCACAAGCAGCCTCTGATCAGCCTTGGGGAAGGGGTGTGTTGAGTGGTGCCACAAACTCACCATGGGCTGGGCACTAGGCTAAGTGCTTTACTACACATCTGATCTGGCCGATTTCTTGCAAACGTGTGGAGGGAAAGAGGTCGTATTATCCCTTCTTCAGAGCTCATTGAGGCTCTTTCTGAGTCCTGCTCCAGACAGGCACAGCTCAGATGTGACATCAAAGCCTGCAGAGTTCACAAGGGTCAGCTAAGCCAACAGCAGCAAATAGTTACAAGCACTTATTAGGTGCTTAAGAACAGTGCTGGGATGTGACCTATAGAATATTTCTAGTCCAGCAAGGGAGACAGACAAGAAATGCCTGATTATACAATTGTTACATTATAATTAGGATAAAAGCTCATACCCAGGAGAAAGGGGACTGGAGAAGGGTATGCAGGAGGGACTTATCTGGTGGTAGAGGAGAGGCAATCATTTCCCAGAGGAAATCATGTTTGAGGAGGGGGTTCTAGACTCTAATAGGAGGACTCTGAAAACATACTACCAGTACTAAAGTGTCAGAAGGCCTTGACCCCTTGAAAGGGTGTGTGATGAAGTGATAGAGTTGAAGGGACTGTACGTGTGGATCTTGCCTTGGTCCTTGGGCTACCAGGCTTGTAAGTTCGGCACCCTGCCGTCTTCCAAGGAATATTCACTTAAAGCAGACATCTTCCCAAGGTCCTCTTTTCTTGAGAGAGAAGGTACAGAAAGGGCTCAGACATCACCTACTTTCCCCTCTGCAGATAGGTGTCTTTCATCTAAAGGCCACTCCCTCAGAGCTTGCCCAGACCACTTCCCAGGCAGTGTCCCAGAGAGGAATGGACCAACTCCCACCTCAGGCAGGAGGGGCAGGCTCAGGCACACCCTGTGAAGACACTCTGGGGCAAAGAGAAATGTGTGATGGTCACATTCTAACAAGAGCTAGCGTGTTTGACACGGTTACTATGCTCCAGGCACTGTGCTTTGGTCTTTGCTTATATTCTCAGTCAATTCTCCCAGCGATCCCTCAGAGGAACTACTATCACATCTCCATGAGAGGGAGGTGCAGATCAGAGAAGTGATCACATCACTTGGCGGAGGTCATAGAGCAAGTGAGTGGGAGGGCTAGTACATAAACCTGGAGCTCTGCCCAGGTGCTCTTAATAAAAAATATTACAGCAGGTCCTTAAATAACATCGTTTCATTCAACATTGTTTGTATCAATTAGTCTATGGTAAGATTGGTTTCCTTATGCATCATTTTGCTTACAGTCACAGAACCTATAGACAATGTTAAGTGAGGCCCTACTGGTTTTCCTTTTTTGCCCGCCCCCCCCTCCCCCCACTTGGCAAAGAAGGAAACAGACTCAGGGTAAAGTGATTTGGTCAAAGTAACACAGCTGAGAATTGTCAGAAGCAGGTTTTGTTCCTCCACGTGGGGCTCCTAAACCCTGGTGGGGAGGGTAAAAAAGCTAACCCAGCACAGAGAAAACCCAAGACATAAACCATTCACTGCTGAAAGCAGGACCTCCCCAGAAACCATACTGCTCCAAGAAGCCCAGCGATTTTCCCAGGGTCGCCATTTAGGACTACCCACCTCCCGGCTCCCAATACCAGTGATACAGCTCACGCCACTCTCCACGTCGGGAAACTAAAGAAACAAGCAGAACTCCCTGCAGTGCCAAGCTCGTTTGGAAACCTGGACATCCAGGCCAAAAACTGAGCCACTCTGTAGGGTTAGTGAAGGAAGCTTCTCCAAAGTCCCTCCTGGACCTCGATTTTGTCAACTTGTGAAATGGGACTCATAGTATAGCTCGTATTCTGCTGGTTTAGTCCTGAAGACTCAGAGAAAAGGCAAACCCCGAGGCTGGCTTCTAGTAGGTGCTTTATAAATAAGATATTCATTATCGATGGTGGTGGAGATGGAGTGGGGGAAGGCGAATTGCCAGATTAGGCCCAGCCTTGTTCCCAGTCTCACTGCAAAAGGAGTGCCTGCTAAACAAACTTCTGAAACCTCAGACCACTTAGCAGGGCACAGCCTAATCCGCGCTCGGTTCTGGAGCGGTGGCAAGGGTTTTCGCCCTCTCCCCAGAGCTTTGGCCGCCGCCGCCGCCGCGTACCCGACAGCCAGGCAAGGCCCGGAAGCACCCGCACCCCCTTTCCAAATCGGGGTGCAGGTGCGGGCGGAGGATGAGGTTAACCTTCGTTGGCCAGTCCCAGGTGCCTCATTCCCGGCGCTGGGGGACCGGAGCGGGGACGTATCCTACCTAGAAAGAGTCTTCTGCGCGCCAGCCCCAGCCCAGAGGAAGGGAATCTGCGGAAGGGGGCGGAGAGGAGGAGTGGTTGGGCCGCTGCGGCCGGGATTTGCCTGGACTTGACGACTCTCTCCACCAGAGCCCAAACCTAAGGAAACCTCGAGAAGACTCTCCTCTCATTGGCCAGGAGTCCGAGGGAGCCCAGGAGGGCTCCACAGCCCTGGGGGGAGGGGAGGGGGCGGAGAGGGCCGAGGCTGCCAGTTGATGCAACCCCACTCCTGGTTTACGCGGTCCACAGTCCCTCCCTGAGCCGAGGCCGGGGGGAGGGGGGCGCCGAGGAGGAGGGGGAGTGGCGGCGCACCGACTCAGCTCAGGCTAGCCCGAAGCTCGGACGCAGCTCGGGGTTCAACGTAAAAGTGGCGTGGCTCAGCCGCTGCTTACCTCTCCGGCCCCAGGGCCGCCGCCGCCTCCGCGGGAGAACGGCAGGTAGCCCTTAAGCTCCGCGCGGCATTCAGAGTCCGCAACGATCATGGTGTGCGCCAGGACCCAGCCGCGGCTCGCCGACGACCAGTGCACCGGAGGGTGTTGTGGACGGACGCACGCAGGAAGCTGGGACTGGGGGCCGCTGGGGAGGTTCTAGAACCCCGGGCTCTCTCTCAAGGTTCCAGAACGCTCCGAAAGCCCAGAACCCGGGAACGGCCCCTGCCTCACTGGACTCTCCTCTCGTCCAGCTTCTGGAGCAGTGAATGGCCTCAGAAGCCTGGGATCGGCCGCGGCGCACGGGCTTTCACGGCCCAGAGTGCCTCTGAAGTCCGCAGTGGCAAGGGCTGCTCACGGAACCGGCGCTCCTCAGCATCCCCGCCGCGGAACTGCCAGCGCTCGCCGAGGTCTGACACCGGCAGCACAGCTCAGCTCACTGCGTTCCCCGGGGGAGGGCGGGGACACAAAAGCCCCACACCGCAGCCAATCAGATCTCTGTTTCCTGGGGAGGCGGGGCGAAACCCCCTCAGGAGCCGACGGCTTAGCCAATCCACACGGAGAAGCGCCTGGGAATTCTGGGAGCTGTAGTCAGCCTCCGACGAATGCTGCAAACTTTTGCAAAAGGATTTTGTCAGACTGTTGGCAATACCGGACGAGAGTGACAGCCCCGAGAGTCATTACAGCTGCATGATGAAACGGGACTTCACCGGGCTGGGCCGGAGAGCTGGGTGTGAAATCCCTCCTAATTATGTTCTTTAACTTTTCAGTTCCTGGAGGGACTGGTTAGGGTTAGAAGAGGTGGTGCTAATTATAGTGGCAGACCCGGGCACAGCCCTGTTTCCCTCGCCTCTGGGAGGGCTCCAACTTAAAATGTATCAGACACAGAGAATCCACCTTATTTGTAGAGTCTCTGGAAAAGCCTTCATCCATTGAATTACCCTTGGCAACTCCCAGTCTAACCTCAATCCCTGCTGCGGTAGGCAGTTGTTCCCCTCTGCTCCCTTGGGCCTCAGGTCTTTTGTTCCGTCCCTGCCACCCCTTTCTAGAAACTTTGTAAAAAGACAGTCTCCTGGGTCTTTCCTCACTTCTCTCTCCCGCCACTCCTTCTCTGACTCCTCTTTCCCCTCCCTCCCCCTGGAACGTGGGTGTTACCCTAGTTTCTGTTTTTATCCCTCATCTCTACAGACACACTCTCCCTTCCTGATCTCATCCATTTCATGGCCTTCAACTCTCCATTTGGGAGGAAGTTGCTTCCACCAGGTCGGTCCTCAGCACCTGTAAGCTGAATTTATCTTCTTCTGTCCCCTTCCCACAGAGCCTCTTCCTTCACAGTTTTTCTTTAGAGCTCCACTCTTTTTGTTTCAATTTTAAAATCATTGTGAACTGTGGATAGAGAATCATGGCTGGTTTGTGGGTGGACTAAATGACCTCCAAGGTCCCTTCTGAGACTTTCTGAGTCTAGGCTTACAATTCCAAAGATGAACCTATGACTTGGTCTGCCTCCAACAGAAGGAAATTAATCTCACCCTCTGCTGAGCTCCCAAGGTATTTGAGCTGGGTCTCCTTTTAACACCTACCACTATCTACCTGGTATTGTAATTTTCTGTGTGTATGTCTTATCTCACGCTTCTGATTTATGAGCTCCTTGAAGGCAGGGTCCACATCTTGACATCTTTGTCTTCTGCCATATGCCACCTAGTGCAATGTTGTAGTCTTCAAGCCTTTCTTCCAGTAGTTCCCTCTGCAAATCTCTCCCCATTGAAACTCTACCCAGCATTCAATGCCTTCATTCATGTTTGCGGCCTAAATGAAGGCTTCGAAATGCCACTTCCTACAGAAAACATTGCTTCTTCAGCTCAGCAGAGTCCTCTTGCCCACTCCTCAATATACCGTTTCTGCCTCTTTATACCACTGGACTTCAAGTTGGTGCAGCCTTGTTATGCCTACATCCCCTACCGCTTCCCTCTGCCAAACAATGGAATATGTTATTGACCACTTTTTTTTAATCTTTATTGTATTTTTTCCATTACCATTTAGTTTCCTTATACCCCTTTCCCCCTAGCAATCACCACATTGCTGTTCGTGTCCATGAGTCCTTTTTGCTTTTTGCTCAATCCCTCCAACCCGCCCCCCCCACCGTGTGCGCGCGCGCGCGCGCGCGCGCGCACACACACACACACACACACTAGCTGTCAAAGGGAAGGAACCTGAGCTTACTTAGAAAGGTAACCCTGGCTGTGTAGCTCAGTTGGTTAGAGCATCATCCCAATACACCAAGATTGCAGGTTCAATCCCAGGTCAGGGCACATTCAAGAATCAACCTTTGAGCCCTGCCTTGTGTGGCTCAGTGGACTGGGCACTGGCCTGTGAAACAAAGGGTTGCTAGTTTGATTCCCAATCAGGGCACATACCTAGGTTGCAGGCCAGGTCCCCAGTAGGGGGCACGCGAGAAGCAAGCACACATTGATGTTTTTCTCCCTCTCTTTCTCCCTCCCTTCCTCTCTCTCTAAAATAAATAAATAAAATCTTTAAAAAAAAATCAACCCTTGAATGCATAAATAAGTGGAACAACAAATTAGTGTTTCTCTTTCTCTCTTTCCCCCTTGCCCTCTTTCTTTAAAATCAGTTTTTAATAAAAGGTAAAACTTTGCATCAGGGTCATATAATATCTTCTTTCAATTGCACCAGGCTGTGTCAGAGCGCCTTTAAAGCAGGGACTGTGTCCAAACTGTTTCTGTATCCCCCACTATCATGTAGAGATTCCTCAGTAAAAATAGTATTTCCAAGTGAATGAATATGAATACTCTCCTCTGTAGAATAACCCATTAGATTCTAAAGTTTAGAATCTTCAAGGAAGTGACTAAATCATTTCCAAGACTTCACTTACAAAGTTAGTGATTTTGTGAAAAGGAAAAGCAATACTGACATTCTAAATTGGATATGCTTTTGTGACCCAGTCTCCAAGAAAGGAGAGCTTGAAAGAGACAGATACATTTGCTGATCTCTACCAATAGTTCAGGATACATCTGTTATTCACTTAACTCTCACCCCAACCGCCTGAGGTAAGCTCATGCCCCCACTTGACATATGAGGAAACTGAGGCTCAAGAGGTGTCTTGGCCATGGTCAGACAGCTTAGTAATACGTTAAGTAAAGATTCAAACTCAGGCAGAAATGACTGTAAAGCAGAAACTCCACTGCACCACCAATGAGAGAAGGCGCTGGATATGTAAAAAGCAGAATTCCAATATATTAATCAGGAGTGAGAAACATAACTGTCAAGTGCCTGTAATTGATGGGCCAGAACATGCCTTTTTATAGGAGAGTCTCCATGAATAGCCAAGTTATCATCTGAAAGTTGTTAGGGTAGCTAGAATCTGAGCAAAAGGAACCAATAAAAAGATGAATCATTGAACTGGCTCCACGCAGAGCAAAACTGCTGGTTAGTGCTCCGGATTCTTCCTTTTCCCTTTCATTCAGTAAATATTTATTGACCATCTAGTACGTACCAGGACTCTGGAAATCCAGCCAGTAAAATTTCCAGCCCAGTGGGGCACAACGCAGTGATTCTGGCTGAGTTTACTCATCCCCTCTCCTATGCCTAGTATTTTTGGCTCAGTAAAGATCTCCACCTTCTGTTGCCATACTCTCTTGCATCAGCCATGATGAGGCTACTGATTGGTCAAAGCCTTTATTATCCCTCAATCACAGCCCTGTCCTGAAGATACATCTAGGTTGGATTAGAGATATTTTTGATTTCCTCAGTTTCATACTCTCTCTCAGATTCTAACCCTAAGGGAGGTCTCAGCTGTTTTGTATTTATTCTTTTTGAATTAACTTTCTAATTGCAAATTATGGGATCACTTTGCTCTAATGACTTTGTCTCTGTACCTGAGGCTGTGATTTATCACCCTTATATAATTTTCTGAGCTCTTCTTATTTTTCTCACCACACTCTCCCCCTACCATCTCAGGGTACAATTCTTGCCTTGGGGGAGCCTTCAGGAAAGAAGCCCAACTCCAACAGGTTTAATAAAGCCAAAGCAGACTCATCTTCTGAGGCTCATTCACACACCCTTCTGTTCAATCACTCATGAAGCAAGCATTGTGCTAGGTGCTCAGGAAAGTCCTCCAGAGCTGACAGGTGCTGAGCTGTGGAGCTACACAATTAAAATTGAAATTGTCCCCTGGAATTGTGCATCAGGGAGCAGAGCAACCACAGACTCTCAGAAAGAGAGCCAGCTATCTCTTAAGAGCATTGCCCAGGAGCCCTAGTTTTTAGCTGTGTGATCAAAGAGAATTTTCTTTTCAGCCCTTAGAATCTGTTTTCTCATCTGTAAAACAAAGGATTTGGAAATTAGCTCTAACCTCCTAGAGCCACTGTGGAGAGGACTGGTGTTGGGCAATGCATATAATTCAGTTTCATCAATTGTATACGAAGACAGAAATCAGGTTTCAAAAAGTTCACCCCTCTTAATAAAAATAAATCAAATACAAAAACTGACCTGCTGAGTGCTTTTGGACAATTCACTAAGAACCCCTGTTTTGTTGCTGAGTGTGCCCTCAGCGCCCCCTACAGGCAGGGCCATGCTACAGTTCAGAACGGATTGGGAAGAAGGGTGCATTGAGGGCCGCCGCAAACCGTTTTGAGTTTATAGGATTTTCAGGCCCCAAGTCGCTGACTGAAGGTCTTGAAAAGAGGCCAGGCAACAGCTAAGTAAAGATTGTGTGGTTGCCGTTGCTGAAAATTCTCCTGCTGCCAACAGGGAGCAGTCTCCCCAAAGAACTCTCAATCTGAACGCACTTCCCATTGTTTTGGCTTCCTACTGCCTTTTAAGGGCAGGAAGCCCGAGGTCGAGAGAGTTGGTCACAGAGCGGAGACTAGAACCTTGGGGTCCAGACCCTCAGTCCAGGGCCACTTGCATCGAAAGAGGCTGCCCCTTGAGTTATACATTTCCAGGGAGAACAACTCCCTTTGTTCTGGTGTTTTTCTCTCTCTATTTTCCCTTCTCCACTTCTACAGGCCCCACCTCCCTGTGTCAAACACCCCGAGGCTGTCCCTGGAGCAAAGCAGCTGACCCTTGCTACCATCCTGACACACCTGTTCCTACCTTTAAGATTTCCCTATCCCTCCCCTCAAAAAAGTTGTACCTGGGATAGGATATCAAAGCTTAAGCTTCCAGTTCTAAACTTTTCTAGCTGTGTGAACCTGGTCAAGTCACATCACCATTCTGGACATGTTTCCTCCTGTGCAAAGGGGGCAATAAAGTTTACCTCCACTGGGGCTGTTGTGAGGATGAGAGAATAAGGCTTGATGCAGATTAAGTGCTCAGTAAACTGTAATTATTATTTATAGTGTTACTGTTGTTAAAGTACCTAACAGTGCAGGAAGAGGGGGAAGTGTTCAAGAAAGGTGATTGAAACTATTAATATTTAAAAGCTTGAAGCACGGAAACTAGCATTCTGCAGAAACTGAGTATGTAAACGGGGTTGTGCCTTTGCTTTTTTGACCCAAAGTCTCCCTGTACTTTCGCCGTGCTAATGTGTCTTTTGAAGCAAAGCTGCACCACTTATTTTTTTGCTCAGCAACAGGCTCCTCTTACGTAAACCGCCGCGGCCAGTGAGCAGGAAGATGGGCGGGGCTATCTGGCAGCCAATAGCAGCCCGTAGCGGCGCGAATGCCTGACACGGGTTTCCAGGCTGGTTAGAAAAGCTAACCCCCCGGGCGGCTTTCGGGGCGGGGAGTGTCTCCAAACCAGGCTCTGATTGGTGCGGACCTTAGCAGCCACGCCTTCTTTCTCCAGGCCCCGCCTTCGCGGGAGGGGGTCGGGACTACCCTTTCTGCTTTTCATTTCTTTTTTCCTCCCTTTCCTGTTCTTTTTAATGAGCCTTTAGATATAGCTTAGTTTTTCCTTTCCAAATTTTAAGTGATATGTATTATTTCAGAAAATTTGGGATATACTGTATATAAAAGTATAAATGTATAAAAGAAATGACCAGAAATGATATTTTTCTCCTTTGGGTTTTTTTAACGTGTTTCAGACTTTCAGACTTAACTTGGTATCACACTTGTTCGTCGTTCTGTTGTTGTAAAAGCATGAAACGACCAAAATGCCCATCAAAGGAGACTGGTTAAAGTAATAAACACATTCGTCCTCACAATGCAACATCACGAAGCATGGAAGAGGTAGCTCTACATGCTCTACATGAAATGAAAAGGTGTGCAGGATTTAATGTTGGGTTAAAACAAAAAACAAATTGCACAATGATACATATGGAATGATCTAAAAAATATATGAGTATATGTACATGATTATACAGAGGCAACAAAAGTCTGGAATTACAGGCAGTTTGCAGCAAATTGTTAGCATGTCTAGGATGGAGGGGGATAGAGAAATTATAAGACTTCATAGGTTTCTTCAGTATTTGTGTTTTTTAAATGCTAAACTGTACTATGCTGTACCTTTTTTAAAAAGGTCCTTTTAAAGAGAAAGGGGGAAAACAAAAATTCAAAATCCTAATCCCAGAACCAAGAGAGAAACAATGATAGCACGTTGGTTTTTATTCTTTGCATATGTATATTTATTTATTATGCATTATATATATTACTGTTATTTATTCTTTCTTGAGTTTATGCTTATATTTATGGCATATAAATAATGTATAGTTGTGTAGCCTGCTTTTTCAACTTAACTACATTTCATGGTAGTTTTTATAATATTAAATATTCCTTAAATATAATATTTAAGGGTCACAAAATGTTCATTTGGTATAATTTGCTTATTAATCCCTATTGCTGGAAATTTAGGGTTTTCTTCCAAATTTTTCATTATAATGTATCCAGATGAGATAAAACTCTTGCAGAAAAAAATAGTTCATGATCTCTTTGATTATTTTCTTAAGTTAAATTTCTAGACACAAATTTATGAATTGAAGACTATCAACAAATACATTTAAAACTCTTGATGCTAATTGTAAAAACTTTTTAAAAGTTTGTTTTTGTGAACCAAAACAAAGCCAGTCTTAACTGCGGCTGCCATAATAGACTACCACAGACTGGGTAGCCTAAACAACGGGAATTTATTTTGTCACAGTCGTGGAGGCTGGGAAGTCAGAGACCAGGATGCCAGCATGGGCAGGTTCTGGTGAGAGCTCTCTTCCGGCTTGGAGGTGGCTGCCGTCTGGCTGTGTCCTCACATGGCAGAGAGCTAGCAAGCAAGTTCTCTGGAGTCTCTTCTTATAAGGATATTAAACCCGTGATGAGGGCCCCACTTTCATGTCCTCATTTCAACCTAATTACCTCCCAAATACCTTATCTCCAAATACCTTGACATTGGGAGTTAAGGATTCAACGCACAAACTTTGGGGGACACAATTCAATCCACAGCCATGCCTAAGGTGGGCCTGGTGCTATGCTTGGGTGAGATACAGGCTGAACACCACCCCAAATCTGGCTGCCAGGATCAAACAGGTGAGAAAGGTAGAAGCAAATGTCGGTAGCTCAGATTAGCAGAGACACCTGAAAATAGTCTGACCAAGTCACTAGTGGCCATAAAACTCTTCATGGCTTCCATTGTCCAGGTTGTTTGGTCACCCCATGGGTCATAATTGGCCTGGTGAGATATACTGTTCAGTCCTCAGGGTTTAACAAACAATTTGAATAAGTTGCTAAGATTTTAAAATTAGGAGATTTCTCATAAAATCCCCAATTTATGAATTTCTTAGAAAAAGGGAAGATGTGTTACCACTGGGTGTGCATTCCTGGGGCCATTGGTAGGACCAAGTAGCTGGGCCTCTCTTTTCCAGTTCTCAGTTCCCATAACAACAACACACAGACCACTTATTCATATCACCTGCCTGGCTTCTGTAGGCACCTGAGTTAGAAAGCCCTGGATGGGGTCAAGATTCCTTGACATGGTATTCAAAGCCCCACGATCATCCTGTGCCTTCCTTCCCTTGCAACTTTTTTCCCTTCTACTCTGATCAAACACACCCTTGCTCAAGATCAAAGTGTAGGGCAGTGAAAGAATAGAGATTAGAACCAGGGTTTCTCATCTCACTATCCAGGCACTTTTAACTATACCATTTAGTTCTTCACTCATTAACTTGAGGTTTTTATTTTTCTTGATAAGACTAGGCCAAAGTCAGCCAATTTGAGTAAAACTAAATGGAACGGAAAGTCCAGAGGTAGGAATTTTGCTACTCATGTGCAGTCTCGTATATGGCTCTTATCAGCTTCTCACTCCCCTTGCTCAGTGCACACCAGCTTTATGGCCACTTTGCTGTTCTTTGACCATGTTAAGCCACTTGTCTCAGGGCCTTTGCCTTTACTATTAGACTTAAGCTCGGAATACTCTGTATCTTCATAGCTCATGTTATTCTATTCTTTAGGCCTCTCCCTGTCAGCTCACTTTATAAAGTGACAACCTTTTCAGATTATTCTATGAAAAACAGTGCACTTCCAGCCACTTTACGTCCCTTTACCCAGCCTTACTTTTAATTTCACCTAACACATATAGCTGTTCATTTTTTGCCTCCCTCACATTATGGAAGCTCTTTGAGGACAAGTCTCTGTTTGTTTTTTTGTTGTATTCCTGGCACCCCGCACAGTCCTGACACATAGTAGGCATTCAATAAGTATATATCAGATGGGCTGTGGCCAACGGTTTGGCTGGATGGTCAGCATCTTGGAAGGAAGATGTTTGGCAAATTTGTGACAAGAAAATGTCTCTGAGGGGTGGGAGAAATAAAAGAAAAAGTATTTGTACCCTGACTGGTGTGGCTCAGTTGGTTGGGCATTGTTCTGCAAAGCAAAAGGTCACCGGCTTGATTCCTGGTCAGGGCACATGTCTAGGGGTTCGCGGGTTCAGTCCCCAGTCAAGGCATGTGGGGAAGGCAACCAATCGATGTTTCTCTTTCTCCCTCCCTTCCCCTCTCTCTAAAAATAAATGCAATCTTTTAAAAATAGAAAAGAAAAAGAAAGTAGTTGTGTTCAATGTGAACACTCACCAAAGAGTGAACTTGGCAGAGGAAATGTTAATAATCAAGTGGTCAGGATGACCTGCTAAGTGAATACCAGTTAACTTCTTTTCCCAGCCACCCCTGTCATCCCTGATGGTGGCATTCATGGGCTCATACACAAAGCAGCCATGGTGGCAGAAAGGGAGGTCATGCCTGGTCTCGGCAACATGGACTTCCACTCACCAAGGCCAAATCGGCAATGGCTACTGCTGAGTGCCCAATCTGCCAGCAATAAAGACCAACACTAACCCCCTGATATGGCACCATTCCCCAGGATGATCAGCCAACTACCTGGTGGTAGGTTGATTACATTGGACCCCTTCTATCATGAAAGGGGCAGTATTTGGTTATGACTGGAATGGACACCCTGGATACAAATTCCCCTTCCTTGCATGCAATGCTGTTGTCAAAACCATCACTGTGGACTGCAGAATGCATTAAGCACCATTATAGTATCCCACACAGCACTGCTTCTGATCAAGGAACTCACTTCACAGCAAATGAAGTGCAGCAATATGTCCATGCCTATGGAGTTTGCTAATCTCGCCATGTTCCTCACCATCCTGAAGCAGCTAGCTTGATGCAATAACGAAATGGTCTTTTGAAGATTCAGTTACAGTGCCAGCGGGATGCCAGTACCTTGCAGGGCCGGGGCATGGTTCTTCAGAAGGCTGTATTTGCTCTGAACCAGCATCTAATATATGTTGCTGTTTCTCTTGTAGCCAGGATTCACCGGGCCAGGACTCAAGAGGCGGAAATGGGAATGACACCACACACTATTACTCCTAAGGACTCACTGGCAAAATTTTGCTTCCTCTTCCTGTGTACTCATGCTCTGCTGGCCTAGAGATCTTAGTTCCAAAGGGAGGAATGCTTCTATTGGGAACCACAGTAATTCCATTGAAATGGAAGCTAAGACTGCTGCCTGACTATTTTTGACTCCTCACGTGTCTGAATCAACAGGCAAAGAAGGGAGTACTGTGCTGGCTTGGGTGACTGATCTTGACTCTCAAGCGAAAATTGGACTGTTACTCCACAATGAAAGTGAGGAAGAATGTGTCTGGAATCCAGGAAATCTCCTAGGGCAGGGGTGTTAAGCTCATTTTCACCAGGGGCCACATCAGCCTTAGGGTTACCTTCCAAGGACCGAATGTAATTTCAACTCCTTAACTGTTAATGAGTAGTTACATTTAGACAGTTCTAAAACTATTTCGGCCCTTGGAAGGCAACTGCAAGGCTGATGTGGCCCACAGGTAAAATGAGTTTGACACCCTTGACTTGGGATATCTCTTCGTATTACCATGCCTTGTATTAAGGTCAATGTAAAACTTCCACTCAATTCAGGTAGGACTACTAATGGCCCAAACCCTTTAGGGATGAAGGTTTGGGTCACCCCTCCAGGTAAAGAACCATAGCCAGCTGGGATGCTTGAATGCTTCCCCTTGAAGGCAAAGAAAATAGAGAATGGGTAGTGAAAGAAGGTGGTGATAAATACCTGTTACAACCATGTGACCAGTCATAGAAATTAGGACTGTAATTGGCATGAGAATTTCCTCCTTATTTTGTTATGAACATGTTTGTGTGTCTGGATGTATACAGATACATACTTATATTTACTTTATATGTAGTAAATATCTTTGTGTAGATATGTAGCAAATATCTATATATGTAGCAAATTTCTGGACAACACAGAGGCTGGGTCTGCAGACAGATGTAATGCCCAGAACATACAAAAAATTCTTAAAACATGCCCTGGCTGGTGTGGCTCAGTGGATTGAGTGCCGGCCTGTGAACCAAAAGGTCGCTGGTTTGATTCCTGGTCAGGGTACATGCCTGGGTTGCAGGCAAGGTCCCCAGTTGGGGCATATACAAGAGGCAACTGATTGATGTTTCTCTCTCACATCAATGTTTCTTTCCCTTTCTCCCTCCCTTCTCCTCGCTCTAAAATCAACAAGCATGTCCTCGGGTGAGGATAAAGATAAAAACACAATGAGATGCCACTTCACAATTGCTATGATAGTGAGTATTGTCACCAGAAAGGGACTGGGATAGAGGCAGGTTTGCCCTGGCACAAGGGTTCTTGTGCGGGTTCTTGACTTTGTGTAGGAAAGATTTCACGACATGAGTCCAGGTGATTTTCAGAGTGCATTTATTAAAGCTGGGGACAGTAAAACAAAGGAAGAGATTAAGATAAAAGAATCAAGATCATAGCAACAGGAGTGAGTCTAGGCTGAGCTGCCTAGACTTAGCAAAGGGAGTCAGAGGCAGAAGTGAGCCATTCTGGGATGTGTGGACTCAGAAAAGGAAGTTAGAGGCAGAAGTGACCCATGCTGGGCTTCATGGACTCAGGAAACAAGTTACAGAAGCAATAAGAGGGCCCTTGGAGACAGGTTCAGGGGGTTAGCCTGGGACAGGATGCCACTGCCCACTGCTTCCCTGGTTGCAAGTCTTGAGGGAACTCTTAGAGCTTAGGAGAAAATACATGCCTGAGGAAAGAAGGGAGTAGCTGAGGGAGAGTGGGCATTAGCATCCTTTGTATTGAGGGCTTTTATCTGTTTTTGAAGGTGGGAGTTTTAGGGGAGGCCTAAGGGGAAGGTCTCAACAGAAGATGCAACAGCTTTCCAGGTAGGTGTGTCCTTTTTAAAAGGTGATGCATCAGAATGAGTATATAGGGGAGTTTGGAATCATTCTCTGGTCAGCTTCACTGCTTTACTTTTATCTTGGCTTTGTCTAGCTCTACTTTTGTTGTTGTTGTTATTGTTATTTATTCTCCTGACTTCATCCCTTCTGGGGTTTTGGTGGGCACTACTGGCACTAACTGAGTCTCCGTTATTTGTCTCCTTGACTAGGGTGATCCAAGCTACTCACTTTCTGGTTGGTGAGGAGAGGTGTAAATCATCTGCTCCTTAGCGTCCTTGGTTAAGGAAGATAAGATCTTTTGATTTATTAGCAGGCTGTTAATTGCTAAGCCTTGTTTAACTATTTGTCTGTTTCCCTCATTCCACTTGCCAAGGAATTTTTCTAGCTTCTTATTATCCTGACTCAGTCTCAAAAAGTCAGGTACAACAAGTATTGGTGAGGATGTAGACAAACTGGAACTCTTATAAATACATTGCTGATGGGAATACAAAATGCTGCAGCTGCTGTAAAATCAAACCTGGCAGTTCATCAATAAGTTAAACATAGAATAAACACATGACTCAGCAATCCCACTCCTAGGCATGTATCCAACAGAACTAAAAACAGATGTCCAAACAAATACTTGTACATGAATGTTTTTGGCAGCACTATTCACAATAGACAAAGTGTGGAAACAAGCCAAATGTCTGTCAACTAATGAATGGATAACCAAAAGTTGTATATCCATACAATAGAATATTAGTCTGCCATAAACAAGGAATGAAGCACTAAAAGATGCGACGTGGGTAAACCTTGAAAACATTACACTAAGGGAAAGAAGCTAGATACAAAAGGGCACATTTTATATGATTCCACTTACAGGAAATATTTAGAACAGGCAAGTCTACAAAGACAGAAAGCAGAATAAGAGTCGCTGGGTGGAGGGAGGAATGGAGAGCCACTGCTTAATGGTTATGGAATTTGAGGGATGACAAAAATGTCTCAACCTGTTAGAGGCGATGTTTGCAAAAGATTTAAACTTTTTTATTTATTGATTTTAGAGGAGAGCGAGTGAGAGAGAGAAACACTGATTTGTTGTTCCACTTATTTACGCATTCATTTGTTGCTTCTTGTATGTGCCCTGAATGAGGAGCGAACCTGCAGCCTTGCCATATCAGACGACACTCTAACTGAGCTCCCTGGCCAGGGCCTTGCACAACATTTTGATGCACTAAATTTTATGCTTTAAATGGTTAATGATTAATTTTATATTATGTTAATTTTACCTCAAAAAAGAGTGGTGAACAAGGAGAAATCTGTGGAATCTGCTAATCATGAGGTGGTGCCAGGAGGCACCAAGTGAAGCGGTGGTATATGTTTCTCTATGCTTCATTCTTCCTTTGACACTCCCAAGATTTTTGTTCCTTTCCAGTGCTTGAAGTTAAGTGGGGTACAAATGGTTTAGGTGTTTCCTGCTCTATGAAAGGGCTATACCTACAAAGAAGAGGGAAAGGAGGGAGGGAGAGAGGTTGGAAAGAAAGGAAGGAGGGACAGTGACTAATGGCCAACCTAGCCCTTGGAAGAGTGGTGGGACTTCCAACCACATTACCTCTTCCTTCCCCATCATTCCCCTCCATGCCCCAGCTGGACAGGCTCATCTATCATTAATCTCCCAATAACCCATGCTTCTTCAAATGCTGTCACTTAGCCTTGAATATTACCCCCTCTCTTCCACCTGGCTGCTGTTATACCTCTTCCACCATGAGGTCCCATTAAGCCCCAGCTCTGGCTGGTGCCTGTCCAGTACTCCCCAGCCTCCTCTCCCCCCACCCCTCCCCCAGTCAGCATTCTGCACTCACCACCATCAGAATACTTCCCACATTGTCGTTCAGCCACTTGTCTTTTCCAAACAGTTGTGGGTTCCACAAGGCCAGGAGCTGATTATTTCATAGTTGTAATCCTATTGTATATCAAGTGCCCAGCATATAGTAGGTGCTAAATATAAATTTTAATGAATACATTAAAAAAATCTGAAAATGGAATATGCATATTCTAGAATAGTGGAATGACCAAGAGTCCCTTTTGTGGAGATTTGAAGAGGAAAGGTGACTCTTTTGCAGCACAAGTATCACCCTAAATTAGAGTACACTGTTTGGTGAGCAGAATGCGGGCTACTTTTCAGTCTCCCTGGCCCCTTCAGTTAGGTGTCCTCATGCAGTGAACCTGCAGCCCATAACTCACGTAGCAGATTTGGAAGGATCCTTTATACCAGTGGTTCTCGACTCCAGGCACATATTGGAAAAACCTGGAGCTTTTTGGAAATACTCATGCCAAGGCCCCAGTCTCAGAGTTTTGGATTTAATCAGTGCTGAGGCATTAGGCTAATTTTAAAGCTCCCTAATTATTTCAATGTGCAGCCTGGGTTGAGAATTACAACTTTGTACTTACTGATGTGAAAATCTCAAACTGAGCTCTATTGCAAATGTGTTTGCACCGTATAGGCATGCACTGACATACTGATGAGATTCCTGTCACAGCCAACACCACGCCAACTACTGGCATTTCTACTTTTACTGCCAGGAGCCTCTCCCTTTACCATCCACACCCAGATGTCCAGGCAAGTCCCCTGACCTGTCTCAGATCAAGGAAAGAGCTTAACAGGCAGCTGAACCACTACAATGGAACTGCAACTCGAGATTGTAGGACCAGGAGTTCTGAAGTAAAGTCCTTCCTCAGCACAAGCCTCATTGTGTGACCTTGAAAAAGTTACTTCGTAGTTTCCTGTTTCAGTTACTTCGGTTATAAAATTAAACTAATGGTATGGCCATATTTGCCAGAAATATAAGATTTAATAAGCAAAACAATTGTAAAGAGCTCCACAAATATAAATTGTTGTATCATTATTAAATAACTTCATGATATGAAATTCCATTGAAATCTTGTTTAAAAAGTGGCCCCAGGGATTCTGACATAGGTGATGAGGAAGCCATTTAGACAGATCTGCTCATGCGGTTCTCTGGTCCCTGTCTTTCCCAAGTTTTCTTTGTTCAAATCAATTCTGAGACAATAATAGCCCCTGTTCTTATTTTTTTTTTTAGATTTCATTTATTTTATTTTAAGAAAGAGGGGAAGGGAAGGAGAAAGAGAAACATTAATGTGCAAGACATACACCGATCGGTTGCCTCTTGCATGCTCCCAATGGGGACCTGGCCCAGAACTTACGCATGTGCCGACAGGGAATCGAACCAGCGACCTTTCAGTTCACAGGCCAGCATTCAATCCACTCAGCCACACCAGCCAGGACTGCCCCTGTTCTTTTAATAAATTACTTTTTCTCCTCCCTCAGCCAGCCAGTGCTGGTTTCTGCTACTTGTAAACAAAAAAGAATTTTAACTAATGCCATAAATCAGTGCGGCATTTTGCAAATTGAATTCTACCAAATGTTATGTTCTAAAATGTTAATTCTTAACATACTTTAATTTTCAAACTATCAAATACCATTCACGTTAAGAACTGTATTAAATATGTATCATTATTATTATACTTAATAAAATGCTTTTACAAAACTGTTCTATGCCCAAGAAGGCCAGCACATTTCCTAAGAGACTATTATACTCGTAGTACTGCAGTCCTCACGCGTTAGTGCACGTCAGAATCACCTGGGGGCGCTTGTTAAAACAGACTGCTGGGTCACACCATCAGTTTCAGCAGGTCTGTGCTGGGGACTGAGAATTTCCATTTGTAACAGGTTCCCAGATGCTGCTGAATCCTGGGCACTTGGTAGTCTTAAATTAGGCTGCTTCAAAAATTATTCATTTTTACCTTTTTGAGAACTCAAGCTGCCCTGACCAGTGTAGCTCAGTTGGTTGGGTGTTGCCCCGCAAAGTGAATGGTTGCCAGTTAAACTCCTGGTCAGGGCACATGCCTGGGTTGTGGGTTCAGTCCCAGGTCGGGGTGCATACAAGAGGCAATGAATGATGTTTCTCTCCCTCTCTTTCTCACTCCTTTACCCTCTCTCTAAAAATAAATAAAATCTTTAAAGAATAAGTAAAAAAGAATTCAAGCTATGATTCTTCATCTTCATTAATTTTTTAAAAACCCTTACCTAAGGACATGCTTATTGATTTTTAGTGAGAGGGGAAGGGAGAGGGAATTATCAATTGGTTGCTTGTTTGGGGACCAAACCCACAATCTAAGCATGTGCCCCCATCAGGAATCGCACCCATGACCTTCCGGTCAGTCTACAGGATGATGCTGTAACCCACTGAGCCACACTGGCCAGGGCTTCACTTTCATTTTAAAGTTTCAACTTTTTTGCTTGCTTTATTCAATCATCATTAGACTTTTATTAAAAATAAAATGTCGCCCTGGCTGGTGCGGTTCAGTGGACTGAGCCCTGGCCTGCAAACTGAACAGTCAGCGGTTTGATTCCCAGTAAGGGCACATGCCTGGGTTGTGGGCCATGTCCCCAATTGGGGGTGTGTGAGAGGCAACCACACATTGATGTTTCTCTCCCTCTTGCCCTCCCTCCTCCCCCCTCTCTCTAAAAATAAAATAAAATCTTAAGAAAAAATAATTTAGTTAAACAAGGCCTTAAAATCTAATTTGAACAACAGCACACTTGGTGAAGCAAAATATAACCTAAGATATAATTCTGGATCTCTGCTATTAATAGATTTGGATTAGGAGTCAAAAAACCTAGATGCCAAATCTCAACTCCTATTTACTGAGTAACCATTGGCAATACATAATTTCTAATTCCAGGTCTCAATCTGCACAAAGATAATTAGAACAAGGATAACTAGTTCATGTGAAACATTCTCTAAACTATTTTATAAATGCAAAGTGGACCGATGATCCCTTGAATTATATCTTTTAGGCAATTATTCATTTGTTTTCTAGGCTGCTTTTGACCTTGAATTGGGGTTTACCCTTCCAGAAGCTGTCTCTGGACCTCTGATTAATATCAGACAGGGAAAGGGGCCTTTCCCTATGTCATGCCTGCCTCCTTCCAACCCTCCATGTGGCATAGCACTTAGCATGTTGTGCTTTGTCTTTAAGCTCCCAATTGCAGGTACCCTGTCTGATTCACTTTCGCAGGCCAGTGCTGTGTACCCCTTCCCCTCTCCAGATGGTAGAAGGAATTACACAGTTCACTGATGACAATTTATTATAATCTGTTGGCAGCACAGGTCGATATGAATTACCAGAATTATGTCTTCACAGAAGTGGGCAATGTGTAGCCATTCGACGGGGAACTGTGTGCACTTAATCATCAACATGGTCTTTTAGTTTCTTGATGGTGTCCTTGTGCCGCTCGATTTCTTTCTGCAGACGCTCAATCTCCTTTTTATGATGAATGATCTCATCTTCGTGGTGTTTCTTCAAGGCTGCCAGTTGTTCTTTAGTCTTTGCTCTACAAGTACACAATGGCTCTGGGTTTAATCCTAATGTCGCCCCAAAGAGATCTCTAAGCATAACCTGCAACACCCAAGGCGATAAAGTCCCAATCCCACAGGGTTCTGCCTGGCTATCCCCTTCTCCATTTCAAGCCCCACTAGTGAAAGAATACTCTACCTTAAGATGTATCCATCTTTAGGAGATGACCAAAATGATTTCATTTTTCTGGTGCTAGTGCTTGAAATTTCACCATTCGTGAGCTATTCTTTTGGATTCCTCTTTAGAGCAGAACACTCCAGACAGGTGTGACTGAAGTCTCTAATACCTTATTAGAGGACTAACCAAGACAGAATCCCTTTTTGGGGAAACGAAGGGGGAACAGACAAAGGAGCCTAGTTAAAGGACAAATATCTGCAATCTCGCCTAATTTATCTAGGACTTTTTTTGCCTAGAGAAATGCATGGCTCACTGTAAAGGCCAAAAAGAAGGGGGGAAAAAGATGGGGCTATTGCATGGGCAGTGACTGGCAATCCAATTTAGATCTTAATAAGAAACGATTCAAATGTTGGTTTGGCCACGTTGGGGCCTCAGTTTTCCTTAACTATAAAATGTAGGGGCCCAATTAGATGGTCTCAAGAGCTGTACTTTGGCATTCTGGTGTGGCAGGTGCCATGGTGATAATTCTTAAGAGTGAGCTAGAGAGGCCAGAAGTGGAAAGATAGGCCAAAGGAGAAGCAGAAACGAGATTAGTTCTGTGATATTCCCCAGTGTGCAGAGAAGTCAGTAAAAGATAACTCAGGGTTGGCAGAAATGTAAATAGAGGTCCAGCCCACTCCACACTCTTCAAGAGTGAGAATCTATCCAGCTGGGCGGAGCTGGGCAAAAGTCTCCAGGAAGCCGGGGAGGAAGTTCCAACCCGGAGCACTCAACTCCTCCGACCCACTCTCTCTGGCGGAGTCGGAGACCTTTGGAGGTCTAGGAGTGGCGGAGAGGGCCTTGAGAGTCAGGGAATCAATCCATTGGAGGCTAGTAAACTATAAGGCATGTGGTGGAGAAAACAGCGTACAGGGGCGATGGGTGGTGTCCGAGGGAGTCAGGCTCAAAGGGTCTGCAAGTTTTGGGCAGTCGGATCTAGACAATGCAAAGAACCTGGGGGGCGTTTCGCAAGACGCGGGAGGAACTCCACGGGTGGGGGATGGTAAATAACTCTGGAAGAATTGGGCGGTGATTTAAGAATCCTGGACACGTGCAGGTGAAAATGGGTTGGCTTGGGGGCCCTGGGGACTATTCAGCAGAGCATTAGGGGCAAGGGTGTGATGGGTTCCGGGACGCGGGAGTTCTGCTGGGGGCCGAGGCGCCCCTTGGCACCGGAGGGGTGGGCAGGGCGATTAGACGTTTAAGAAGGCCTGCAACGCTCTGAGAAATCTAGAGCTGGACTCTGGAACCCGGGGGCCTCACCGGAAGTATCGTTCCTCTTCAGCCTGCTCTCTTTTTCCGAAGGCCCCACCGGCCTCTCTCACCGAGCCCGCGCCGGAGCGGACACTGTCTGACTGCGGAGAGACAAGGACATGGGTAAAGGTGTGGAGGGAGAGTCAGCATCCGCGCTCAGGGCTGGGGCAGCGGACCCTGCCACGGGCATACCTTTTCGGAGCTGAAGCCGCGGGCTTGCATTGCCCTCACGCCCCACACACCGAGCCGCACCCGCGCCACCAACGCCGTGACTGCCATGGTTGTCAGTGTAACACAGTTCTAGACGCAGACGCTGCAGACTCCCGGTAGGCCCCAACGGCACTAACGATCAGGCAGCCAATCTTTTCGATGGAGAGGCGGGATGAACCCAGGGGGAGCGAATCAGAAAAGGGAGAAGGAGGGGTTCCTGTAATCCACAGCGAATCCTGAGAGGGAGGCGGGCCTATTCTTAGCCAACCCCTGGCAAGGTCTCTGGGGCCAGAGGATTAGAAAATAATAATGGAGGAGGTTGGAGGAGAGGGGTAAGAGGGGGTCAGAATCCATCAGAATGAAACATGGCGTCCACCTCCACCCCACGATTCCAATCCTAAAGCTGTTATTAAACACTCAAAGGAAGCCTTCCCTCTCCTGGACTACTGGAGTCAATAAGACGCTATAAGAATAAGATACAAATGTCAATAAGATACTGTAGCCCAGGGTTGGGGCAGGGGATATCTATGTTCAGGATACGCGGATTTAGTTGGGTTGTGGGTAGAAACATTGTATATGTACGTGTATATGGTTTCTTAAGAGGTATCGATGTCCTTTTCTTGCACCTTCATTTTACTCTCAAGTCTCAGCTTCAATGTCGCCTCAAAGAAAACATCCCTGACCTATGTCATTCTATCAGAGACCCCTGTTTTGTTCCTTTTCTTTGCACTTTCACCTTTTGAAGTTATCAGAGCCTTGATCAATCGGGTACTGAATTGATATTTGTAAAATGAATTAATGTTATCGAATGGATGTGATAACTGGACTTTTGGCAATGTGGTGCAATGAAGTGAAGAGCATAAGTAGGAGGCTAGGTAAGGTTTTGCCTTGACCTCCCTTCAGTCATCTAACAAATGTGAACAGGACAATAGTAGTTTATAGCCTTTGCCTACGTCAAAGTAGAACTGCTTTTATTAACCATCTTTTAGTTGGAAAAATGCCAGCCCTAGTTGGTATGATTTAGATGGGAAAAAATGCTGGTGGAGCACATTTTCAAATGTTTATTGCAAAAATTTTGGAAAAACACAAAAGCTGGATAGAAATAGTCATTTATAAGCCTACTATTTAGTGATGATAATTTGTTGTGTTTCTAGATCATCTTTAAGTACCATTCCATTTTCAGAAATTCTATTTCTACTTCTCAGAGACTGTGCTTTTTAAAAAAAATATCTCCTAGGCTCGGCATCCAGTGGAGGGTCTTAGTAAATTTGTACAAAAGATCCCTCTACTCACTAAGATGGCTGTAATAAAAAAATGAAAAATAACAAGTGTCGATGAGGACGTGGAGAAATTGTAACCCTTGTACATTGCTGGTGGGAATGTAAAATGTTTCGGCTGCTGTGGAAAACAGCTTGGCAGTTGCTCAAGAAGTTAAATATAGAATTCCCATATGACTCAGCAGGTTCACTTTAGGTATTTGGTATATACCCCCACCCCCTGACCCCCTCGCAAATGAAAACTGATAAATATATGTACCACATTTCATACCAGTACTATTATCACAATAGCCAAAAGATGGAAACAACCCAAATGCCCATCAATCAACTAATGAATGAATAAACAAATTGTGGTATATACATACAGAACAACCATAAAAAGTAACAAAGTACTTTAGATGAACCGTGAAAACATGCTAAGTGAAAGAAGGCAGACACAAAAAGTCACATATCATATGGCTGTGAAATGTCCAGAATAGAGACAGAACACAGAGTGGTTGTCAGGGGTTGGGAAGTAGGGGGAAGAGAAGGATTTAGTTGGTGCCGGGTATCCTTTTGGGATGAAGAGACTGTTTTGTAACTAGATAGAGGTGGTGGTTGCACAACAATGCAAACGTACTAAATGATAATGAGATTATTTGTTGTAAAGTGGTTAATTGTATGTCATGTGTAATTTCACTTCAATTTAAAACACAACAGAAACAAAACTGGAGTCCTGGCCTTGTGGCTCCGTTGGTTGACGCTGCGTCGTCGTTCTCGTGCACCGAAGGGGTGCTGGTTGGATGACCTGCGTGGGTTGCAGGTCCCATCCCTGGTTGGGCACGTGCGAGAAGCAACCGTTAGATGTTTCTCTCTCTCTTTCTCCTCTCTCCAAAAGCACTGAAAACATGTTCTCAGGTGAGGATTAAGAAAAAAA
The DNA here is from genome assembly GCA_007922815.1 of Macrotus californicus. Lineage (NCBI taxonomy): Eukaryota > Metazoa > Chordata > Mammalia > Chiroptera > Phyllostomidae > Macrotus > Macrotus californicus. Next base: position 105,977 of record VMDR010000573.1, read on the forward strand.
AGAAAAAAAAAGTCTGTGCAATTTCCGACTGGGCTCTCAGCCCTTTAAGGGTCCTAGGAAGGAGGCGGGGCTAGAGAGGCGGGCTTGTAAGGCTTACGTGAGTCTGCGCCTGCGCAGAAGAGTCACGTGGTGGCTGGCCCGGGGAAATGGCGGCTTCAGGCGAGAGCGGGGCTTCTGGCGGCGGAGGCAGCACAGAGGAGGCATTTATGACCTTCTACAGTGAGGTGAACCACGAGGGATGAGTAGTGGCACCGGGGCGACCCCGCCTGGATCTCCGCTCCCAGCGGGCGGGAGCAGTGGTCATCCTGGCCTGGACCGTTGGGCGGCTCCTCCAGTCTGGCCTTCCGGGCGGCGCGGGGCTGGGGGTGTGTGCGCGTCTCTCCCTGACACCTGCGGGGGGACCCCCTGAGCGAGGGAAAGGGGACTGGGGACCGAAGTCTGCGGGTAGACGGCGAGTCTGGCCGACGAAGTACCTGGGCGCGCGCAGAGTTCCCCAACTCCGCGGAGTCGGGGCTGGCAGGGGCTGGCAGGAGCTGGCCTTCCTGGGGGCGACTTAGCAGGTGGCTCCCGTTTTTATTTTGAACGGAACCGCTCTCTGCTTGGTTCTCTGTAGTGAATTGTGTGAGTGATTGTTTCTGACGTTCGCGAATGCCAGGCGCTGTGCATCAAGCCAGGCAGACATCTCCCCATTACAGATGACAAACCTGAGGTTTGGGGAGGTGAAATAATTTGTTCTGGGTCTTAGCAGGTAACAGCTTGGTATCGTGTTAGGACAGGAGTCAGTTTTCTGAGCCTCGTTTACTGTCGCTTTTCCAGCGCTTACTACATATGGTTACTCAGTGAATATTTGTTGAGTAAATTAATGAACAAATAAATGAAAGAAAAGTACGGCATTTGGAGCCAGGAGGACCTCGGATTGGATTCGCGCGTGGTAGTTGACTGTGATTGAGTTCTTTCAGGGCCTTGATTTGTCAGACCTTGTTTCCATGCCTGTGAAACGAGCCAGTATTAAAACGAGTTTTCTGAGGGTTCATGGGGTTCATGTATAGGAAGGGGTTTCATAAGCAGAAGCATCTTTGTAAGACTTAAGGCTGAAGGTGGAGCTCTTTAAGTTGGCCTGGATTTGAGGAATGCAGTTGCTCTTCACCAGGTTGTGAGCTACTCAAGAGCGAAGCACCGTATGACGTTTATCTTTTACCTCTGGTATCTTTAACAGTGTGTGTTACACAGCAGTTTCTCCGAAGTGTTATATTTAAAAATGGAGATGAGCACACTCTTTGTAGTCTGTCCATTCGAAATGCCTCATTCACTTGAAAGTGTTCAGCAGTGACAATGGAACTTGTTTCACTCACCAACTCTTAGTTTAAAAAGGGAGAAAAAAGCAATCCCGGTTTGTTTGACTTGGATGAGAGAAAGTACCTAAGGGAGGACCCTTCAATCATTCAGCCAGTGTGTACTGAGGACCTGATGAGTACTAGTGAGTGCACCGTTTATGTGCTGCGGTTACGGTGAACAACAGAGAGAAAAGTCCTGTCTTCATTTCATAGAGCTTGCTTTCTATAGAGAAGGATTAAACAGGGAACAAGAGATGCACAACAGTGTCAGGTAGTGATTTAAGTGCTATGAGGAAACATAAGCCTGGGAAAGAAGATTGGGTGGGTGGGTGGGTGGGGGAAGTAGTGTGGTATTTTAAAGAGAGTGAAGAGGGAAGATGCTGAGAAGGAATGGCTTTTATGTTACTGAAAATCTTCCAAATTTGGCCAGAGGAATAATGGTGGTAAATAACATATCAAACATACATTCCACTGGCATTCCATCTCTGGTAGTGGCACCAAGGATATTTTCCTGGGACTACTTGGTGCCTGTTCTCCTTCACGTTGTCTTCAAGCCAGGAATTTTTCTAACTCTTACAGAGTTAGGTAGGCAGAATTATTTGGTCCCTCCCACATACTTTTTTAACGCTGCTTTTAATATATATTTCAGTAATGTATTTTTTCTTTAAAAAGTTGTAAATTAAGTATGAAAACACTTGGGTACATCTTCTGTCATTAGAGTGGAAATTCTTTGAAGGTTGTGGATGGGACTTTGAGTTCTCTCAATGGTTGCTCTGGCATCAAATTGTTAAGATTAAAATTCTTATTTACAAGTTGAGTAATTGGGAATAAGTCCGTTAGCCTCTCTAAGTCTGTTTTCTTATCTGTGAAATGGGGGTAATAGAATCTACTGTATAGGATTGTTGAGTGGAATAAATATGTGTAAAGTTTTCATGTTATTCAAATTCAGCAAATGGTAGCTGTTGTAATTATGCCTCAAAATGGTTAGCAAAATAGCTTGCACGTGTAGATACACAAATGTTTGCTGAACATGTCAGTGAGTAACTTGTTAAGATGACAACTCAGAATTTATCTTTAACTAAATGAAGTTTTTATCCCTTTTATTTTAGGTGAAACAAATAGAGAAGAGAGATTCAGTTCTGACGTCCAAAAATCAGATTGAAAGATTGACCCGTCCTGGTTCCTCCTACTTCAATCTGAACCCATTTGAGGTGAGCTGTCCGATGTTGCTGTGGCTTCATGCTGGGGAGATTTGCATAGTTGCAGGCAGACTTACATCAGAACACACACTGAATCTGTATGATATTGAATAGTTGGAATTGAACTTGGGTAGTTTTATTGTGAGCAGAACCTGAGAGGCAGCATGTTAAGGAAAATGAGATGATCTTTGCCCAATCAAATATTCTCCATTATCTTTTAAGTAACCCAAATATATATGGATTTATTTTCAGATATGAAGGGATAGCTAGTTTTGATAAATTTAGAATCTTTAGTTTGCTTGTTAAAATTTTCTGTTTTACCACACACAGACACACAAATATGAAAAATCCCCCAAACAAAAAAATGATCTCGAGATTTTAGACAAGCCAGTACACTTTTGGGGGTTTCCTTAGTGTTATAACTTTAAACTTTTCCTCCTTAGAAAAGTAAGTCATATTTCTTTTTAAAATTTTAAACATAAAGAAAGCAAGAATAAATAATCAAGTATAATTCTGAGAAATTGCTACTCTTAACTGTTTATATTAAAACTTTTAAGTTTTATTAAAAAACACGGAGGGCTCTGGCTGGTGTGGCTCAGTGGACTGAGCGCAACGCCTGGGAACTGATAGGTCCCTAGTTCAATTCCCAGTCACGGCACATGGCTGGGTTGTGGGCCAGGTCCCCAGTTGGGGCCTACAAGAGGCAGCTGATTGGTGTTTTCTTCCCTCTCTCTCTAAAAATAAATAAATAAAATCTTAAAAAAAAATAAAACCATGGAGGATCATGTATATACTTCATGTTATTTATTTATTCATGCTATATTATTTTACTTTTTTACTTCATGGTATTTTATTTTAATTTTTTAAAATTATATTTTATTGATTATGCTATTTCAGTTGTCCTGATTTTTTTCCCCATTGCCCCCTGTTCTACCCAGCACCCTGCATTCCCTCAGGGAATTCCCCCCACCATTGTTCATGTCCATGGGTCATGCATGTAAGTTCTTTGGCTACTCCATTTCCTATACTTTATATCCCCATGGCTATTCTGTAACTGCCTATTTGTGCTTCTTAGTTCCCTTCCCCTTCACCCTTTCCCTTATACCCCACTCCCATCTGGCAACCGTCACAACGTTCTTTATATCCGTTGATCTGTCTCTGTTCTTGTTTGCTTAGTTTGTTTTTTAGATTCATTGTTGATAGATTTGGTATTTTTTGCCATTTTATTCCTAGTTTTGATCTTCTTTTTCTTAAATAAGTCGCTTTAACATTTCATATAATAATGGTTTGATGATGATGAACTCCTTTAGTTTTTTCTTGTCTGGGAAGCTCTTTATCTGTCCTTCGATTCTAAATGATCTTGGCTATAGATTTCTGCTTTTCGTGAGTTTGAATATTTCTTGACAATCCCTTCTAACCTGCAAAGTTTCTTTTGAAAAATCAGCTGACAGTCTTATGGGAACTCCCCTGTAGTAACTTCTTTTCTCTTGCTGTGTTTAAGATTCTCTCTTTATCTTTAACCTTTGGCATTTTAATTATGTTGTGTCTTGGAGTGGGCCTCTTTGCATCCATCTTGTTTGGGATTCTCTGTGCTTCCTGAACTTGGATATCTGTTTCCTTCACCAAATTAGGAAAGTTTTCTTTCATTATTTTTTCAAATAGATTTCCAATTTCTTGGGGTCCTGGTGTGGGGCTGGACTCCTTGCTCCTGAGATATCTCTCCTGAATTTTTATCTACCATGTGTGGGTGAGGGATCAGCCCATTCCATGTCTGTGCCCCTCTGCCAGTCTGGATGGATGTGGTTTCTTTAATTCCAGAGTGGTCAGACTTCCATTTAACTAGATTTCTGACAGTTCTGAATGATGGTTGTTCATATTTTAGTTGTAATTTTGATGTGGTTGTGGGAAGAGGCAAACCATGTCTGCCTATGTCGTCATCTTGGCTGGAAGTCCCTACTTCATGCTGTTTTAAATGCATTGTTACATAAAATATATTTATACAACCTTTTAAAGTTTCTATAATTATTATTGAAACAATTCCTTTATTGTAGGATTTTGAAATTTGCTTCTAATTATTCACAATTATAAATAATTTGAAATGTCGTTAACATGTTATAAAAATAACACCTATTGCCCTTATTAAAAAACTTTTAAAATCTTTGTATTTACTGGTTTTAGAGAGAGAGAGGAAGGGAGGGAGAGAGAGAAACATCAATTTGTTGTTGTGCTTATTTATGCCTTGTTAGTTGATTCTTATATGTGTCCTGACCAGGGATTGAACTACAACTTTGTATTGGGACATTGGGATGATACTCTAACCAACTTAGCTACCTGGCCAGGGCAAACACCTTTTTGTTAGTGTGGTAAAAAATATGTAACATAAAATTAGCCCTGGCTGGTGTGACTTAGTGGATTGAGCACCGGATTGCGAACCAAAGGGTTTCACAACTGGATTTCGATTCCCAGTCAGGGCACACGCTTGGGTTGCGGACCAGGACCCCAGTAGGGGGGTGCTCTAGAGGCAACCACACATTAATGTTTCTCTTCCTCTCTCCCTCCCTTCTTCTCTCTAAAAATAAATAAATACATACAGTCTTTTTAAAAAAATTAAATTAACTATTTTAACCAGTTGTAGGTGTAGAGTTCAGTGGCATTAAGTACATTTACAGTGTTGTGCAGTCATCACCACCATCCATTTCCAGAACTTTTTCATCATTTCAAACAGACACTCCAAACCCATTAAACAGTAACTCCCCATTCCTCCTATCCCCAGCCACTGGTGACCTCTGTTGCTTTGTGTCTATGAATTTGCCTATTCTAGGTGCCTCATGTAAGTACAGTATTTGTCCTATGTCATTTTGCATGATATTTTCAAGGTTTATTCATTGTTTCTGGTTTTTGAAGAGTAATTTTTCAAGAATTTTTTATTTTAACATAATTTCAGATTTGCTCAAAGGGTGCAAGTATACTATCAAGACTTTCTTGAACTGTTTGAAACTAAATTGTCAGTAAGTTGCCCTACTGGCCTGAGATACTTAGTGTCCTTCCTGCTCATGCCATTTTCTACTGAATCACAATGTAACCGTCAAAGTCGGGACGTAAACATTGTATATTGTGTAATCCTCAGGCCCTATTTAAATTTGTTAATTGTATCAGTAATGACCTTTAGAACAAAAGGATCCAGTTCAGAATCTTCTATTATATTCAGTTGTGATGTCTCTTCAGTCTTTAGATTGGAACAGCTCCTCAGTCTTTCCTTGACTTTTGTGACCTTAACATTTCTGAAGATTACTGGCCAGTTATTTTGTAGCATATCTTTCAACTTGAGCTTATCTGATGTTTCTTCCTGTTAGAATTGGTTTGTGCAACGTTGGCAGCAATGGCACAGAAGTGATGCTGCATTCTTGTCTTTGCCACCTATAAAGTGGTGCTTGATCTCAATTTATCCCATTCCTGATCACTTAACTTGATCACTTAGAAGAGTTACCTGCTAGATTTGTTCACAAAGTTACTTTTTCCTCCCTTTGTAATTAATAAGTATTTTATGGAGAGGTACTTTGAGACTGTGTAAATATCCTCTCCTTATCAGAGTTTTGATTTATTCATTTATTTGTCATTATGGATTTGTGGTTTCCTATATTATTCAGTGGGTCATATTTACAATAGATATCGTTTACTTTGATGCTCAAATTGTCCCAAATCTGGCCAGTAGGTTACCTTTCAAGTGAACTCCTGTCTTTTTTATGTCTTTATCATTCTTTGATCTTAGGCACTCTTGTACTTTTCCTGACCTAGCCTGGAATTAACCATTTCATGGAGGAGTCCTGGTTCCTTTCAGTGAAGAATCGTATTTAAAATCAAGATTTGAGTGTTTGATGTACTCATTACTATTGGGATGTCACTCTTCCCAGATTTTGGGAGGCGGGGGGAGAGTAAGAGAGGGAGGAAATGTATGTATATGTACATATATATTTACATCCAATTTTAATTCAACACCACAGGGTTTATTCTAGTTTTTTTTTCCTTTCCATGTTCACAGTTCCCTTTTCTAGTGAGAACTCTTTAATATATACGTATTTACTTAATTGGCCCTCCTGTAAACAGCTGATCTCTTGTTGCCATTCTTTTCCTCCTGTGAATGCCCTCACCCTGCTTTACTCTGACAGTGACACCAGGCTGCCTCACTGTGAAATCCCTTCTCTCCACAGCTGAGCTTAAAACCCTCATGCCCGGTCACCTTTCCATGTGGTATGGCTCTGGTTTCTTGTGCCCACCCTCTGGGGGCTCTTTTCCTTCTTCATGGGCTATAACATCCTCCCTACCAAATAGGCACCCTTTCTACCCTCTTCGTTTTACTTGGGCTTTGCTTTACTTGGGCTGGAGTCCACACTCCTCTGCATGGAGGCCCTCTTCACTTTGCTCAGGTTCCAACTCTCTGTGCCAACCATACTTGACGTAAATTCTCTCTGCACCTTGTTAGAGTTCCAGCATCTTGAATTGGGCTGCCCTTTTACATTGGGTGCCCTCCTGCATGGCCACCTTGCTTAACATGGACAAGCCAAACTTCCACACTCTATGCTAGACCAATCCTGTGGAGATGGCCTTGCTTAGACTCCTTTACCTTGTGCCAGGCTACTTTCCTTGTGGATATTCTCCTTACCCTACTTGGTCTCAAACACCTTATGTTGGGCTCTAATTCAATGAGGGTGTCTTCCTCTTTCTTCTCACACCCTGCACTGGGTTACCCTCCCATGTCGACAGTCTTACCCTGCTTAGGTTCTAACACCCTGTGCCAGGCTGCCTGTGTAACGCCCTATGCTAGAATGCCCTCATCAGCCCACTTTGGCATTGCATGTTGGGATGCCCTTCTGTGCTCTTCTCACTCCATTTGGGCTCTAGGATTGTGTGACTGGCTGCCACTCCCTGTGTGGTCACTGTCTCCTTTATTCCAGATGGGCTTTGATCTTCTGCTCTGGGTCATTTTGATTCCCCACCTATAGTAGATGTCCACTCTGCTGGGAGCCATATAATGTATTTGGATTGCATTGCTCAGAGAGGGAAGGGAAGGACCAAAAGCATAAAGAGTACTTTTGATACGATTTTTGGTAGAGCAGGCTTAGGGGAGATAATTTGTTTGAGATGTAATAAAAGAATTTGATGGTATGTTCTTTCTATTAAGTCATACTTTTTCTTTTTTTTTTGTTGTCATACTTTTAAATTGAGCATAGTACCATGAAAAGGGGGCATGTAGTCATATAAATTAGCTATTTTTTTTGGTAAGATAATTAGTGTTTCTGTGGAGATCTGATTGATGAGAAGTGACATGTCATTGGGACCAGTATGAAGCCTAGAATTTTAATGCCCTATTAGTTAATGTGGTTCTGGAAGTGGAACTCACTACCCCATAGTTCCTGTCTGACTACAGGACGTATATTTGGATGCGTAAAGATTTGGGGAGGTTGGCAAATTCAGTAAGGCGTGAGATTGTTTGAGTGTATGGGACTCCCTTAGAGCTTTTGTCTTTTTCTATTTCATACAAATGTGCTGGCCACTCTGTAGGATGGGCAGAGTAAAAGTTGCTTTTTTTCCTAGTAAGGAGAAGTAATGCAATAATAGCTGTCATCTTGGCTATCAGTTGAAATGTGAACAGTCGTCTTATGTGCTGCCTTACTGAGCAGTGGGTAGAAAAGGGAGAAATTAGACTGGGCATTGGAGGGGTTTTATTACAGGAATCTTTTTCCAGGGAGCATTTTTTTTTCCTGCCTGCCATCTCAACAGCTGTTTATTTGGACATAGTTCTAACCTTCAGCCATTATGTAATCATCTTTCCTATGTATTCTACAGTTATTCTTAGGTTAAGGGCCTCCCTTAATTCCTTCGGTAAGCTTTGATGGACTCGTGCCCTGTTCAGTCCAGCCCTTCTCATGGTCCTTTTTTTTGTTGTTAATTTAAGTTTAAGGCCCCATCAGACAGTATACCATAGACTTTATTTGTTGTTTAACTTGCTCAGCACCTTGGAAAACAAGGTATTTTATTTTATTTATTTATTTATTTATTTATTTATTTATTTATTTATTTTTAATGTATTTTTAGAGAGAGGGGAAGAGAGGGAGAGAAACATCAATGTGCAGTTGCCTCTCATGTGCCCCCTACTGGGGATCTGGCCTACAACCCAGGTATGTGCCCTGACTGGGAATCGAACTAGTGACCCTTTGGTTCGAAGGCCAACACTCAATCCACTGAGCCACACCGGCCAGGACAAGGTATTTCTTTTAAAGGACTCTAGAACTTGCATGTTATTAACACGTCAGAGAATTCAGGTGTGATGTTAAGACTGGATTCCTCTTTTAAGTTGAAGGCCCTAAAGAAGGAGACTGTCGTAGTTTATTTGAGTTTGGGAACCTATATAAATGCCATAGTCAAGCATTTTTGTTGCTGTGTGATGATTAATTAACTCTTTGTGTTCCAAGACTGGGGTTTTCATTGCCTGAGACACAACAGTCTAGAAACATCTTCCAAGAATTAGAACATCTTATTTACTTTCTTAGAGCAATATTAGTAATATGGCATTTATTTTGAGGATTTAAAAAAAAAAAAGATTGTATTTATTTATTTTTAGAGAGGGGGGAGGGAGAAAGAAATGGAGAGAAACATCAATGTGTGGTTGCCTCTTGTGTGCCCCCTTCTGGGGACCTGGCCCACAACCCAGGCATGTGCTCTGCCTGGGAATCGAACCAGCAACCCATGCCTCACAGTCCAGTGCTCAATCCACTGAGCCACACCAGTCAGGGCTGAGTTTTTTTCTTTTCTTTCTTTTTTAAAAAAAATTTCATAAGAGTTTATTTAGCTAAACTGATAACATGCTGGGAGCAAGATCTGAAATGCTCCCTGGCATTTATCAGTTTTGTAAGTTACTTGTCGATTTCCACCCTGCTGGACCTTAAATTCCATGAAAACAGTTGCAAGCACAGTATGTAGTAGTGCTGTGTGCCCTAAAAGTTTGTATTGAATGTATAAATCTGGCTTCAGAGAGGTTCGGGCCACAGTTACAGGCCATTGTCTTCACTGTGTTTCAGGGCTACCTCCAACTCTCAAAGATAGGAGAGGAGTTGGATTAGCTTTGAGGCACTCAGTGAATATTTGTGGCCAGTGATCAGTGCACATGTGATTTCACTCTTGGAGAAATACCTTTTGGGGTGTTGTGTGTATGTGTATATTCTAATGTAAGCATACATGCCCTCTTCCTTTCTGTCAGATCACCTAAAAGTAAGCTGCAGGCATTGTGACACCTTATGCCTAATACTTGAGCACTCATCTTTTCAAAAGGACACATTTCCATGTAACCACAAACCATTACCACACCTAGAAAAAACAACATTAATTCAACATCATCCACCATAGGGTCCACATGCAGACGGCCCCAATTGTTCCCCCCAACCCCCCAGAAAAAAGAAATCTGAATTGTAGCAATTTTTTTTAAACTTAGGAACCAGTCAAGGTTTATGAATTGTATTTGGCATGATTGGTTCTTGGCTAGCTTTATTGGAGGCTTCCCCCCCAAATTAATTAATTAATTAATTTATTTATTTATCTATCTATCTATCTAGTTAGTTATTTAGTTAGTTAGTTAGTTAGTTAGTTAGAGAAGGGGAGGGAGGGAGACAGACAGGGAGAGAAGCTTCGATCTGTTTCCTCTCGTACACACCCAACCGGGGACCAAACCTGCCTCCCAGGTGTGTGCCCTGACCGGGAATCGAACTGTGACCTTTCGCTTCGCTGGACAAAACCCAACCAACTGAGCCACACCAGTCGTGGATGGAGGCCTTTTTTTAAAGTGGGACATTTACCACCCTTTCCCATTCATTTTGGACACCTTCTGGGGTTTGTTGGACTTTGGTTTGCTCTCTAATACATTCCTTTTCCCCAGAAATGAGGTAAGGTAAAGTTCTCCTCTGAAAATTTGTGTATATACAGTTATCTCCCTTCATCTGTAAATCTTACGTGGCTGCATTCTTACTCTTGAGTGACTTTTTTCCAATTCCTTTCTCCCTTGGGAAGCTATGAGGGGGTGCATTGAATCTTAAAGTTCTTTTTCCCTCACCCCCGATTGTATGCCTAGCATTTGAGAATAGGTATGCTCTTGTCATAACCTTCAGAACTCTGTTGAATGCTCTGATGATTCAGCTTCATTGCCTACCAATAACTCTACTGCTGTAGGTGGGTTGTTTGAATGTTTTGAAAGCTTGCTGTAAATCTTGATATTACTTGTTGCCATAAGACCCTTTGAGCATCTGATTAAGCTCAGCAGATTGCTTTTCAGTTTTAATTTCTCTGATATGTATTTTTCATATCAAGATTTATTTTTATTTTTTCTCCTTTGTCCCCCTGCCCTTATTAACTGATCCTTAGTTCTAACTTTGAAAACACTTATTTCTAACCTCCATCATCATTTCCTTTCTTTTTTAGATTTTATTTATTTTTTTAGAGAGAAGGAAAGGGAGGGAGAAGGAAAGAGGGAGAGAAACATTGATCGGTTGCCTCTCTTATGCCCCCAACTGCGGGCTTGGCTTGCAACCCAGGCATGTGCCCTGGCTGGGAATCCAACTGGCGACTTTTCGCTTTGTGGGATGATGTTCAGCCCACTGAGCAACACCAGTCGGGGCCATCATCATTTCTTACTAGTGCTTCTCAAACTTTTAATGAGATTCAAATCACCAGGGGATCTTGTTGAAATGTTGATTTCTGATGCAGGCCTACTGAAGTAGGGCCTGTTCTTCCGAATTTCTAATAAGCTCTACGCTCTTGCCCTTCCAGGGCCTTAAATGCCGAGTAAATATAATAGATGATGCGGTGTTGCATCCATGGACTACACTATGAAATCATCTGCTTTAATTGTCTATCTGGTAACATGTTCTTCCTAAAAAAGCACTTACTATATTATAATTAAAAAATGTTTCCTTGCCTATTTATCTTTGCATTTCTGGTGTATAGCAGTGTATTCAGCAGGTAGGAGCTACTATGTAAAATGTTTGAATGAATGTATGTTATTTGTGGTGATGGGATTAGAATCCTTGATGAGAAATGTCAATACCAGGATACCCGGGCTTGGAGAAGAATGAATAAATTTATTTTTTAAGGCAATATTGCTCAAAAAAGTACAGATATTTCTGCCATTTGAGACCAGACTTTCTTGTGGGGTGGGGGGCCCAGGCATTCTGAGATCTCAGGTTTCCGCAGATGACTGTGAGGTTCACTCTGGGTTGAGAACCATCAAGCCATATAAATTATAGATCTGAAGTGGAGCCAAGTGGGCATTTCTCAGTTGAGGTGAAAATCAGGTAGCCAGCCTCATTTTTTTCCCTGCTGAGCTCTATGTTTTCTCCACATTTGGAAAGGTAAATAGGGGATAGGGGTAGGTACTTTCTGTAATGAATGGCAGAGAAATGCAGTATATTCTCACAGTTTGGAAATATGTCTCTGGGTATAGGGTAAATTATTTTTCTGATGGAGTGAAAGTAATTACTATATTAATTGTAAATCTGAAACACTATAGCTATCATTCTATTTTTGATTGGCTCATTTCTTTTCTTGACCATTTTTTAGAACTGTGTGCCTGCTGTAGTTCTAGAATGCTGAGTGCTATTTTAGGTATTGATTATGATATGTATAATTATTGGGCACATCTTAAATTTATGAATTCTTTGACTTTCTTTTATAGTTCTGATTTTGATTCTTTCAGGTTCTTCAGATAGATCCTGAAGTGACAGATGAAGAAATAAAAAAGAGGTTTCGTCAGGTATGGTACTATTTCCCTGTAATGGATAGAGTTTGAATATTTTGAAAATGTAAGCATGTAATGATTCTCTTGGGATTTGCATTGTGATTTTTGGGCCAGCATTTAACCTTTTTTTTTTTTTTTTTAAACCTAAGGCAATGTAACTCTTAGATAAAAACTTATAATGATGCCCTGGCTGGTACAGCTCAGTGGATTGAGTGCCAGCCTGTGAACCAAAGGGTCACCAGTTCAATTCCCAGTCAGGGCACATGCCTTGATTGTGGGCCAGGTCCCCAGTAGGGGGGTGCATGAGAGGCAACTGTACATTGATGTTTCTCTCTTTCTTTCTTTTTTTTTTTAAAGATTTTATTTATTTATTTTTAGAGAGGGGAAAAGAGGAAGAAGCGAGGGAGAGAAACATCAATGTGCGGTTGCCTCCCGTGCACCCCCCACTGGGGGCCTGCCCTGCAGCCCAGGCATGTGCCCTAGACCGGGAATCGACCCAGCGACCCCTTGGTTTGAAGGCCTGTACTCAATCCACTGAGCTACACCAGCCAGGGCTGATGTTTCTCTCTTTCTTTATCTCCCTCCTTTCCCCTCTCTAAAAATTATATAAATAAAATTGAAAAATAAAATAAAATGCACAATTTAAAAAAATTAAAAAAAAAAACCCCATAGTGACATAAAATCTTAAATAATTTAATTACCATAGCTTACCTCTGACTAGAATGAATTTTATATTCAAATAGAATCTCTCCAGCCCCTTAATTAAAAGGGAGAAGTACCGGGTAGAATAGTAGAGCTTATATGGAGTCAAAATTACTAAATCCCCAGGCTTCCAGGAGAGAACATGTTAAATGCTTTGTAAAGTTCTTTATTTTTAAGACCTCATTAAGGAGAGCTTTCTGGAAATTCTCTAGCAAAGGAGACCCACAACCTCTGGTTGTTGTTCATTCTAATGTCAGTAACTTGAGCTGCAAAGTTTTATGGTACCTTTTTAAAGACCCTTCCAGTTTGACAGTGACCTCCAGCCTTCCCTTCTGTGAGGTGAATAATCACACTCCCTGTAAGCTGTCTTTACAAATTGGATTTTCTATATATTTAATGGGTGTGCTGCAAGAATTTTTAAAACATGTAATATCTGACTATTTAGTCTCTTTTCCCTTAAATTGTTAACAAAAATGACAACAGCTAATATAACAATAGCTGTCCAATGTGAATGAATCAAAATTATACCTATTTTTTTCAGTCAGGAAGAACATATATTTTTTTGATGTGCTATAGAATTTTAGTCATTAGTTTATATGTGTCATGAGCTAAAAGGTTGGAAATCAATGTACTGTGTACTTAACAGAGCCTGACCACTGCCAAGTGTTATTCTCAGCTCCTGCGTGACACACCTGTTCATATCCAGTGTTACACTTGCTTCTTCAGTGCAGTGATGGCCCCCACATTGCTGACTCATAACCATCTTATGATCTCCTATTAAGCCAAGATGTGTCTTATCCTTGCCTACTCAATCATTTCCTATTATATAACTTTATAGTTTTTTTCTTCCTTAGTTACACTGTGCACTTACATCTATTCAGCTTTTTTCTTTTTTCTAAAATTTCAAGTTTCCTCATTTCTGCATTAGTCTTTCCCAATTTAATAAGCATTCAAATCCATAGTCAAAAATAACTTTTATGTAGCTATAACAAACGACTCTATAATAGAGTTCTTATTTAGTCTTTTTTAAAAAAAGATTTTATTGATTTATTTTTAGAGGGAGGGCAAGGAAGGGTGAAGGCAAGGGAGGGAAATACTGATGTGTGAGATACATTGATAACTTGCCTTTCACACATCCCCAACTGGGGACCTGGCCCGCAGCCCAGGCATGCATCCTGACTGAGAACCGAACCAGCGACCCTTTGGTTTGCAGGCTGGCACTCAATCCACTGAGCCATGCCAGCCAGGGCTTATTTAGTCATTTCTAATAGCTAATACGACCTGGAACTATATGACGTGAGTTTCAGTCTTGGCTGTACCTCTTACAAGCAGTTTGAACTTGGGAACATTACTGTCAACCTTTCTGTGTCGGTTACCTTAATTGTGAAATGCACATAATAATGGTGTCTACCCCTTGGGCTTATAAGGATTTAAATGAGGCAATGCCTATAAAGCACTTAGAATAGGTCTTGGCATATAGTCCTCTATATGCTAACGGTTGTCAGTGCATGTTAGACAGTATTCTAAGTTCTTTACTTGCATTATTTCATTTCATCCTTAAAACAACACGATGAGACGTAAGTCAGTACCTAATGTAGGCGGAAGATGAAGCAGAGACAGGTTAAGTGAGTTTTTCAAGGTCTCACAGCTAATGGGTGATTGACGTTGGCGTTAGATGCCAGGATTCTGTCTCCAGTGATGTGGGGTTTAGCATTAGATCCCACTTGTCATCATCTGTCGGCACAGTCCCTCTGTTCCAACTAGTTGGTTTCTGTCTGTCAGTGACAGTAGGTCAGTGGTTCTTAATCGTGGCTGTCTAAAGGAATCTCCTGTGAAGATTTTTGTTTTTTATTTTGACATAAAGTTTTTTAAATGATAGGTACTTTAAAAAAGAAAGCATAGAGCAGTCAACACCCATATACTCACTATCTATTTGAAACAGTTTGCTTCATTAACCACATATTTTTGGCTAAATTGTTGATAAGTAAATTACAGGCGCCATGAAACTTTACCCCTAGATATTTCAGCATGGATAAAATAAAAAAGGACATTTTTTTGCGTAACTACTTGTCACAACTAACAAAATGAACTCTCATTCCTGAGTATTATCTGATACCCAGTCTAGTAGAGGTTTAATAAGTACAGATGCCAGGGACTGATTCTGAGGTGGAAAATAGACATCCGGAAAGCTTCTCAGGATTGGAGTACAGCCAGACCGAGAACCACAGCTTTATATTGGGACAGAGATGATGTCTCCTACCTGTCGCATCCTCTTTAGTGCTCAGGGCAAGGAGCCTCCCAGGAACTCGGTAGTTTTCACTGTCACGCTCTCCTCCAAGTGCTCCTGACACCCTCATAGTGCTCGCATTGTTCTCAACGATGTGATTATAACCCTGAATGTTTCCCAGTTGTGCACTTCACTTTTGGTGCTTGAATTTTGTTAAAGACCTGTATTTCTGGGCCTTTTATATGATAATTATTAATTTTTAAAAAATGCTTCTGGCAAACAGTCTTTTGACATAGTACCTTAGAGCTTTTGGTTTAAGGAGTGCAGGCAAAGCATCAATGTTCCTTTTTGACAAGCCTCACCTTTCTCTTACTCTAGCTGTCCATCCTGGTGCATCCTGACAAAAATCAAGATGATGCCGACAGAGCACAAAAGGCTTTTGAAGGTATTTGTAAATTTACCTGCTTCTGACTAATATATTGTCATTGTTAGGGACAAACTGTTCCTTGCCCTGAATCAGGAAAAGAATGTAATAGTTTGTCTTCTGGTGATGAAGAAGCTGTTTTCAGTAGAAAGTTGTCGTTCCAAAGCCAAATGTTGTTGTCTAAGAAGTAGACCTTAAGTTTACTTTGTTAAAATTTCTGTGTGCCAACAAGACTGTTATTGCATAGGGTCATTTTTTTTTCTATGAACATAAAAAAAAAATTGGCAGTGTTTTATCACTGAGTTAAACCTAGATGTGGTGTATTTAGCCTTGAGTGTATATTTAATTTTTTTCCCAGGCTCTCAAGGAAAGTCATTGCTTTAGTTATATGTTTTTTAATTAGTTTAACAACAGTAAATAATTTAAGCAAGTAGGGAATGCTTTTAGATGGCACAAGTCCATTTACGCTGCCTGAGTATAGTTCAGACTTGCAGAGGGTGTTTGCAGAAACAGTTAATTTCAATGTTTTGCATTAGCTGTGGACAAAGCTTACAAGTTGCTACTGGATCAGGAACAAAAGAAGAGGGCCCTGGATGTAATTCAGGCAGGAAAAGAATACGTGGAACACACTGTAAGTATTTATAGTGCTGCTGTGTCTACAGGAAGTATTAGCAAGTCTTGGGCACCTTGTAGGAGGGTGAATGTTAACATAGCAGCGCCTACTGGCGTCACCGAGACTGCTTCTGTGGTCCCTGCCACTTCGCTTGGCGGTCAGGAATAGTGTGTGCCTAAAGCTGGAACCCACCCCCGGAGCTCAGGGTGAGGAATGGCTAGGACACGTCTCCAGCCCCTTCCCTGGGTCTTAGCCAGAAGGCTCAGAAGCCATCCAGCCTCTTTCCTTACCAGTCCTGTGTTGTGGAGAGAGGGCTTTTCTTGTCCTCACTCGACATGTCACTTTACTCCATTTTGAGAGTGGAAAGGTATGGGGGACACTTGACCCTTGATTTTCATGCTTGTCCTTGTCAAGGGGTTGGAACATGGGCTTGAGATAGGCTGGCAAGGGGATATGAGTCCATTTTTCCTTAAAAAAGTAGGAGGAGTTACATGTCTGTATTAACAACAAGGAAGGTTTCAATTGAAATAAATTTAGTTGGAGCTGGTGTAATTTTTTTTGCATTACCAGAATCTCCGGAGTGGTGGGAAGCGCTGAGGTGACTTGCTTTGGGAAGGAAAGGTCTTTACTTTAATTTTTCCTTGCTGGGGCAAGAATCTTGAGGCCACTTATAAGGGAGATGTCAGTTGGGAGTGAATATGCATGTTACCTTTTCTTTGAAGAGCTTTGGAATCGAAAACAACTTTATAACCAATAATAATAATGACTCCAAGTTTAGGCAAGGAGAATGAGTTAAAAGAGGAGATGGACGACCATAATTACGTCCTGCTGGTCATGTGTTGGAAATGGCATATGTAGGCCTAATTCTGGTAAAAATCAGAAAAGTACCCGACAGTTTGTGCTTGAGTCGTTGTGGTGAACACCCTTCGCCTGTGTTTTGCTTGTGAGGGAGCCATCCTCTGTCTCTCTGACCACAAGGGGGCAGTGCGGCCTTTCCGAGCTTGGTACCACACTGAATGATTGTTTACTGGAGTAATGTCATTCTTGTGTGAATGAGTATATTTAATTATTTTAGATTTCAGTGGCTGCCAAAGTGGTAAAACACCAATTGACACGATGTGAAGATTATTGTTTTAAGGGGTTTAACAATGAAAATGATTAAGAATGCAGTTGTAGAAATGCCAGAAAAACAATACTTACCATTCTGTAGCTTCTTCGAAAAACCTGACAAACACATATATTTTTACTATACACACATAACTACAGACTGTGAAAGATAAATGGGTAATGTGTTGAATTTATCAAAGGCTCTTTCAGTCGGACCTGGGATCTAATGAGTTGGGGACAGCTCCCTTGCTGGTCCCCTTTCATTCTTTCAGGTAGATTGGATTTTAGATTAGATTAGAGAAAGGACCTCTGGTTCCTAGTTTTCCTTGACTGCATTGCTGTTTTGGAGAGGAGGGGACAGGCTCATCTTTTGTCAATGCATTGTTAGAGTTCTCATATCATGTGTGCAGCTTCATGGATATTCTCAAAGTATGAGTGCTCATTGTTGATGAAAATATTTTTTTTTAGGTGAAAGAGCGAAAGAAGCAGTTAAAGAAGGAAGGAAAACCAACAAATGTGGAGGAGGATGATCCAGAACTGGTGAGTTAGAGATGGGAAAGCCGCCTTATCTCGTGCACTGGGTTCATTGGGTTCACTGATTGGTGGGTCAAAGAGAGGGAAGCCTAAAGAATGATGCATGCGTGCTGTAAACATTTTATTTTAACTTAAAATATCAAATGTACATTTGTTCACCCTTTTAAAAAATTCACCTCTTTTTTGACGTAGGGCTGTGGCCTTTTTCTTTGAACGTGTGTTAGCTGTGTGGAGTTTGTAGTTGAATTGATTTTATGAAACACACACACAAAGCAGTATCCATAGTTTGTAGTACTTTTACTTTCTTTTGGAGTACATTAAAAACTTAGCTACTCGTGAAACAAACCAAGAGCAAAATTCTAGATATTTATGATTTATTTTTTAGTCTTTTCCAGATGTCTCACCTGTACCTCATTCAACAGCAGTTATTTTTAGGGACTTACATTGATTGAATTTTTCTAAAGCATTATACTTACTTTTAAAGGAAACAACAGACATTTTTATAACCATATTCATTACTTTCTGTGCTATTTAAGTCAGACAAGTCTAGTTTAGTTGTAACTGGCATAGAGAGCTTTGGGAGCAATCACAAATGACTCTTAACAGCTGTCTCCTAGCCGTGAGTCCTCCTCGTGTGCTAGGTAATAATTTACAGGGACATGGAGAACATTGGGTGATCCAGGGCGTTGTTTAGTAGAGACTGGTTAAGAGAGAGATTCTCCTTAAATATTTATGTCTTTTTCCCTTTAGCCTGGGGGTGTCAAACTCATTTTCACCAGCAGCCACATCAGCCTCGCTGTTGCCTTCAAAGGGCCGAATGTGACTTTAGGACTGTATGAATGTAACTGCTCCTTAACTAGGGGCAAGCAGCTCAGCACTGCCGCCGGGGAGAAACAAGGTGCTGGGACGGCTAAAACAAGGTGGAGGGCCGGACTCGGCCCTCGGGCCCTGTGTTTGCCACCTGTGTTCTAGCCTGAAAAGTTTAAAGTCATCTTAATCTTGCCTCGATTTAGGTCAACATATAACTTATCTATATACCTATCTTGTTTTTACGAGATTCATGGAGGAGAGGCTGTCTTGCTAGGGAAACTTCCTGCAACTTCTCTCGCGTCAGCGATTTCGCGAGCAGCGACTGGTCCATCCGCTATGGGGTCACATTGCTTGCGAACTCCTACTAGTCCATATTTTCCACTAGCTGCCTGTTTGGGGTTTACTCTGTTCCGGTATTTTAGTTTTTTTCTCTTAAGTCTTATTCTTTCTTTCCTTTAGTTGTCCTCTCTAGTCTTTTCTGAGGACCCTCTTACAAATATTTCTTGGTTCTTCTAAGTTGTTAAGAACCCTAACTTTTTTTAGTTGCCTTTTTTGTTTTACTATAAAGAAACGCATTGATAGAAAATACTAATGATAGAAAATTTGGAAAGAGCAAAAAAATATAAAATATTTAATAATCACCAGCAACTTCATCCAGGAGAGTTTAGGGCTTTTGAAGAGATTAAAGTGTTCATTGCAGACTCTTACTCCCTTGATGCTTGTCCCTGCTAGGGACTGGGGTTTGTCAGCATTGCTTTCATTGGGGACAGGTAACAGTATTAAAGGAAGTGAGAGGTCGTGGGGCTTCTTTACTTTTTTCCCCATATATTACTCTCTGCTCTAGTGTGTCTGATTTTAGGATATAGGACCTATGAAATGTGTGTGGTGGGTTATTTTCTATATTTCTTTGTATATTTAAAATACTTTCTGGGCAAAAAGTTTTAAAGATCAAGATCTATTCCCTAACTTGTGAACTGTTGATGTCAGTGTATGGTTAGAACATAAGTTCAGCTGCACACACCTGAGACCCAGAGTGGCAGTGACTGGAACAACGTAGCAGTTTGATTTCTCACCTGATGAATGCAGTCTTTGGGAAGATGGCCATTGGTAGGGCAGTCCTGGGACATGTGTCACCCAAGGACTGTCTCTTCTGATTGCCAACAACGATGTTGCTCCCATCCTCAGAGTTCAGAATGAAGGAAAGGGGCAAGAAGGGATAAGCCTGCTCCTTTTAAGAACATCCAGAAAGTTGCTACATCACTCTTCATTGTGTCCCATGGGCTAAAACTTAAGGCATGGGACCACATCTCACTACTGTACAAGGAAACCTAGGAAACATAGGCTTTTATGTGGCGTGGCCATGTGCCTTAAGGTAAGGGTCTTTAAATGGAGGGGGAATAGACAGTGAGGTGGGGGAGGTGGCAACTAGTAGCCCTGCCAGTCAGTAGCCCCTGTGACCGGTCTGCTTGAGAGCAGCTTCATATCTCTAGTACCTACTTCAGTGCCTAACACAGAGCCATTAGAAAATATCTGTGAAAAGAAAACAAATGAAAGTTAGTTTTGGAAGGTCTTTTGAGGAAAAGGCCCTCCAGAATCTCAAATGGTTGTGATGAGTAGGTAGACTTTTTCCTTATTGTTTATTTTTACTAGAGCAAGTTTCCTGTGTATCGTCCGAATGGTGAGAGTGGCGGAAGTATCTCACAGGCAGATGTGTTATGTATCTCCCGAGAGTGTGTCATTGCATGGTTTTCTTTGAAGAATCTTTTTCTTTGCTGAGTTCTAATCAGCTTTTGTCTTGGGCTCCATCTGAAAGTACTCAATTCAAGTAGCTGGTAAAATACTTAATTTTATTTTCTTTTGTTCTTAACTTTCTTGTAGTTCAAACAAGCAGTGTACAAGCAGACCATGAAACTCTTTGCCGAGCTGGAAATTAAAAGGAAGGAGAGAGAAGCCAAAGAGATGCATGAAAGGTATATATCAATATGTTCATTTCAACCATATCTAAATACCTAGATTAACAAGCATTGCTCTATGGGGATTTTCCTCATGAAGGAATAATGTAGTATGTCCTTTAAGATTGTCTAAAGTAGCTTACTGAGCCCTGGCTGGTGTGACTCAGTGGATTGAGTGTTGGCCTGTGAACCAAAGGGTCGCTGATTTGATTCCCAGTCAGGGCACATGCCTGGGTTGCGGGCCAGGTCCCCAGTAGGGGGCGTGCGAGAGGCAACCACACATTGATGTTTCTCTCCCTCTCTGTCTTCCTCTCTTCCCTTCTCTCTAAAAATAAATAAATAAAATCTTTAAAAAATAATAAAATAATTTACTGAAACAGTCAAAGTTTTGAATCACTAGGTTAAGAAATTCTGACTTTGGAAAATGCTAAATAGATGTCACCTTAGGGAGTTTATAATCAGGAGTGCTGGGTGTTTTCTTACTGATTTCCTGGAGTGAAATAGGCAGTTATTGAGGCCATTGTTACTGAGGCCAGAGCCTTTTGTGTGACTAGCGTTTGCAGCTTTGGTGAGTACGTACTGTGTGATCACTTACACCATGTTTATTGTCCTAACGGTTTCCCTGGCTCAACAGAAACCTTGAGGTTAATTAGTTTGTGTATTTTGTGGTGTTGGTTGGTGTTTAGCAATAACCGGGCTGTGCTAGTCGAGGTTTATGAAATGTCCTTATTGAGGGACGGGTTTTTGTGCAGAGACCCTCCTGAGTAAGAACCTCTGCTACTGTAATGGTCACTCCGCTAAAGCAAGGTGGCCCGGATTCTCGAGATAGTTCTGTCAGTGGCTGAGCCCAGAACCTCTGATTAGGGTCGGCTGAGCTTCGATGATCTTGTCTGTGCAAGGGGAATTTACCTCTTGCCCCACAGTCTCATCTGCGTGTTTTAGAATGAGACGTTCACGAAGCTCCGTGGAGCCCTTTCCAGGCAGCCAGTTTTGTGGAGCCCTAGGGAATTGATTTACTGGGTATGCTTGCTTCTGTGGGGAGGTGCCTTGACTTGTGCAGTTAACACAGTCTCTTAAGTATCATATAAATACTATGGTCTGGTTTCCCTCCTAGGAAGCGACAAAGGGAAGAAGAGATTGAAGCTCAAGAAAAAGCCAAACGGGAAAGGGAGTGGCAGAAAAACTTTGAGGTAAATTTCCAAGACAGCCAGGGATTCTTATTCAGTATAAGAAAACTTCCCAGTATAGAAACTTGGTTCCTGGAGCATCCCCAGGACTGCCTGGGGCTGACAGGGAAATGGGATGTGTGGGGAAGAGCGAGAGCTTTGGAAAGTGAGTCTTACTCTGCCTCAGCCACCTATAAGCTCTGTAGCCTCCACAAAGGCAGTGAGGGTCCCTGAATGGTGTTTGAGAGATTGTGCTGGGCACAGGCTGCCCAGGGGGCTTAAGAAAAACGGCTTGCACATTTAATTTAGGGGGCAAACATGGAGTTTGTAGAGAGACTTGCGGCTTTTGAACCTGACTTCTTTTTGAGACCCTAGTTACATCCTTCAGGTGCTCAGCTAGTGGTATTTGACACAGCACCATTTGGTCTTCTGTAACATTCAGCTGTCGGGGTAGGGATTGACTTTGTTTCTGTACCATTGCATGTGTGAATAAGGAGAGAAAATGACTAGGCCCTCGATAAAGAGGAAGAGATCCGGAGGACTTCTCAGCACAACTGGGGTTGGCTGGGAGCCTCCATCCAAGTTTTGTTGGGGAGCAGGAAAGGCACAGTGGAAAGAGTGGCTGGGTTACTGGCTACCCATATGGCTTTGAGAACATGATTTAACCTCTCTGAGCCTTGGTGTTGTCATTTGTGAAATGGCGGTGGCACCACACACACCACAGTCAGCTTGTTCTGAGGATTAGAAATAGCATATACTAAATGTCTAGCCCAGAGGTCCCCAACAAACGGTGGCCTCAGTTTTGAGACGAATATTCCAACCTGCGACTGGCTTATCCTGCCTTCTAGAGGTGTGACGACACTTTCCTGGGCCCAGGGAAGTGGGAGAAAAAGCTCTGCTCTTGGCTGGTGCCAGATGGCTGAGCTAGGTGGCAGGGGATGGCAGAGCAGGTTCAGGCCCTTCCCTCAAACCTCTTTTGTGTTTAGGAAAGTCGAGATGGTCGTGTGGACAGCTGGCGAAACTTCCAAGCAAATACAAAGGGAAAGAAAGAGAAGAAGAACCGGACCTTCCTGAGACCACCAAAAGTAAAAATGGAGCAGCGTGAGTGACCGCCTGGGTCACAGCCACAGAACCTTTCCCCACCTGTCTCCCCTCCTGCTTTTAAGGACTCATTCTCTCCTCCCATTTCCACCCCAACATAGAATAGTATTTGCTTTTTAGTCCATTTTGTTTTCAATACAATTTAATATCAATCAGAATAATTCTTTTGTACATTGAAACAAGGGGCTCGGTTTAAAAAGAAACCTCCCTCTCCCTAGGCCAACCAAGATTGGAAGGTGCCACTGCTGGTGCTGCCTTCTCTTCCCTCCGCCTGTAACTTAATGTTTTGTACTTCACTGAATTGTCATGGTTAGAGACTTCGTGTATAGTTTGTGGAAATCATCCAATTAAACATATTGCTTAAAACGGTGTTGCTGTGACTTCAGAGACAAGCCTGAGCCACCTTGGGAAGCCCCTTTGCTTCATTGTTTTGCCCCTGGATCTGACGTCCTTCCAAGCCCCAGACCAGACAGGGAAGGCAGTGGGCCCACAGAGCGGTGGCTCGCTGCCCGACGTCCCGCGGTGTTCGGCATGTGCCCTCCCGTCTGACCGGCTGGCCTGTGTGGCATGAGGCTCCGAGCCACCCACACCTGTTCACTTTCCAAAGAGCTGGCTGCCCTCCACCCAGCACCACTGTGTCCTAGCCTGTCTGCATTCATTAGTGATAATACTCTGTATGTAATAAATTTTTATACCCTAACCCTGGATGTAGTCTTCTTCAGGTATTATTCCAAGGTGGGTCCCTTTTCCGGCTTGGTCCAGCCCTGAAATCCTTTGGAATTACCACTTATTTGCTAAACCTCAGGGGTTTTTTTTAATCTACAAAATGGGAGTGCAGGTTACTGTGGCAGATGCAAGGACGCTCCACAGTGCTCAGTGGGTGTTGCCAGTGTTCTTTGTGTTTGATGAAGATGCTGGTCATTTTGAGAGTTAAATGAAATAAGGTGTGAAAGTACACAGCTTCTCGTATATGCTCAGATGTCCTGCTGGTTCTGAGAGACAGGTGAGGGACATACGGGAAGAAATAGAGAGAGGACACCTAAAATGGGACGGTATGAGAAATGGGGTGACTTGAAATTAGACTTTTTACAGTGTCTGTAGATGAGTAAAAGGCATAATCATAAGGAACAGTGTCTTGTAGCATCACGAGATCCTGCAGCTTTGCTCCCCGCTGGAGTGGCTCTGGGCTGAGCGCCGGCCTGCGAACCGCAACGCTGGTGAGATTCCCAGTCGGCGCATGCTTGCGTCACAGGGCCAGGTCCCCAGCTGGGGGCATGGGAGAGGCAGCCAATCGATGTATCTCTCGCACATCGATGTTTCTCTTCTTCTCTTTCCCCACCCATTCCCCCTCTCTAAAAATAAATAAAATTTTAAAAGGAAAAAAAAGGTACTGCAACTTTGCCTTGCCTCTCTATGGGAGGGGACAGCTTGGGTGTCCTGCTGTCCCTCCAGGTGTGGCCGAGTGCATCCCAACTACCACGAGTGAGCCTGGGGGTGGGTGGGGATGGGTAAAAGCTGGACCAAGGCAGAGAGGGGGAACTGTTTTGTCACGTGACACATGTCACGAGGTCACTTAGACTGTCTTGTGTCAGGAGCAGCATCTGTCTCTTCTGTCAGGCAAGGGCACACCACCTCACTCCAGCACGTGTGTGCACGCACCAGCTCTTCCTTAGAGGTTTTGTGGTCACGGCTGGACTGCCTGCAAGCCCGTGAAGGCTGGGCCCAGGCTTCACCCCCAGGGAGGTTGTGCCAGCATCAGATGTGGGTATGCCTGTCCATTCAACAAATATGCTGGTCTAGGAGAAAAATGGTGACTACCACGGGCCCCTATTGCCGACCTCCCAGCCAGCAGAGTGTGCAGTGAGTGCACAGACGGGTCAGAGACCATGAAAGGCCCCGTGTGCCCACTGCCCTGAGGAGAGGCTGTTGATCCTGTTCTTAGCAGTCAGGGAGTATTTCCTGGAGGAAGCAACCTTTTTAAAATTGGAACCCAGAGGCTGGTGCATCAGTTAGGAATTTTCTCAGCTGCCAGGAATATCTAGCGTAGACAAAAAGGGGGATATTTGCTTACAGCAGTCTGGTGGCAAGCACTTTCTGGTATCTTTCATGGGCTCAAGAATACCATTAGGGAAGCAAGTGGCCTGTGCCTCCCCCCATCCCCCGAAGGCCTTGTCATCTCATCATTGCATAGTTCCATTGGAGGCTGTGTCAGCCCCACACATCACACCAATTGCCAGGTAGAAAGAATTCATCTGTGAGGCCAAATTTTCCCCCAAGGACATCACTGGCTAGAAATGGTCGTATGGCCACGTCTAACTAAACTGGGGGAAACTGCAAAGGAGAATGGGCATGTCGTAGACCAGGACTTGGCCTTGTGGCTGGTATCTACTGTTTCCATGTAAGATTTGTTGGCAAGGAAGGAAGACGGAGATTGGCTGCTGGGGAAGACTTGAGTGTCTGGCACAGGGAGAAGGACTTGCGGGGGAGACGTTTCATCAGAGGGAACAGCATGTGCGAAGACCCAGTGGTAAGGGCACAGCCCATTCATGAACCTGAAAGCCCTTGGCCTTGACGGCCCAAGAAGCAAGTTGAGTGGAGACCAGGCGGATCAGAAGGTCATGTTTAGGAATTTGGGTTTCAGCATGACATCCTATTTTCCCAGGAGAATCAAAGCCTTCCTGTTTCCTTTCTGGCACGTTTTAGCCGCAGACCCACTCAAAAGTTAGCGGTAGCTTCCAGCCCATTCTCAAGCCTGTTCAGAGCAATATTTTCTGCGACCACTGGGCCAGGGAGAAGAGTGCACATTGGGCTTGGAACTGAGGGACCATTAGTCAAGATGCCTCCAGGGTGGGAATGTCGCTGTGGCAGCTTCTCCAGCTCCTTTATCTGTGAATAGGTCAAAGGGCTCTCTGGGCAAGAAAGGCTTGCCGGAGGGCTGCCAGGGCCCAGAGAGCCTGAAAGGCTGGATGAGCCACTTTGCTCCTCTTCCTGTGGTTTGTTGTGAATAATGCAGCAGATAGCCCCCATGACCACTTTCCTCTTCCCCCTGGGCACCCAGCTGCTTCCTGTGAGGCAGCTGTAGGCAGAGGAGAAGTGGAAGGGGTCAGACAGGTAGGGTTAGGGTCCTGGCATTAGGGCCAGAGACTTCAATGCTTGAGCTTTTGCTTCCGTGTGATGGAATTGACTACCTAAGGCATCAGTCCTGGCCTTTGGCAATCCAGTCCGTTGAACCTCTCCACCCTCAACCTCTCACCCTCTGGGCTGTGGTCTCTCAGCAGCTGGCTGGGGCTCCCACTTCTGGCCCCTCTTGTTTCCTTGAAGCCCCAGTGGAAGTGGAGTAAGTGTGCAGGAGGCTGCAGGTGAGTCTGGGCCTGCCAGTGAGGGTAGAACCTCAGCGAAGCAGGATTTACCTCTTTCCATTTCCTCTCCCTATCCTCCACCCCCCATAGTCACCCTAGCACACCTGGTTCATCCACCCCCTTGCTGGAGGTTATCAAGTGCTTCTCACCACCAGAGCTGGGAGGTGGGGATGTCTGATCCTGAGTATTGCGGAATGGGTGCAGAATGGACTCGGAGTCACCTACTGAAGATCTGCTCTGCCACTCACTCCCTTTGTGATCCTGGTGAGTCATTTCCCCTCTCTGGGCTTTAGCTTCCTCCTCTTTGGTAGACCAAGGGTGAGGTACCTGTCCCACGAATTTTAGTGATAATCTGTTGAGTGAGAAAAGAACAAACCTTGCACATGGAGGCAACAGGCCTGCGTTTGAGGTCAGACAGACTGAAGTCTTGAAACTTCTCTGAGCCTCAGCTTCCTCTTCTCTTCACTATTTTTGTCCTGTGTACAAAGGAGAAAACCAGCTGTGTGCACAGTGAGTACTTCTCCCTGCCCTCCTCTTCCAGCATGGTGGTCCCAGTTCCAAGAACTGGGTGAAAGAGCAGAGGATTGAGGACACCTGGGAAATGTTAAAAATACATTCTCTGCTGTCCCTGAAGATTTGGATTCAGGGTTCAGGGTGGGTGGGGGAGTGGTGGGGAGACAGCTGGAACTTTAACAACCTCCCAGGATAACTCAGCCAGTGCTGGAACATCAGGCAGGGAGAGCCAGGCCTCCATGAGGCAGGGGGTGGGCAGAGCTCAGGGTTCTGCCAGAGATGCCAAAACCCTCACCCCACACCGTGTGGCTCAGTGGGCAGCCCTTATTTAATTAAGGCGAGGGTGTAGGTAAGCATAGCTGGAAAGAGCCCTTAGGTAATTGAACCCTCCTTCCTCAGTCCTTGGTCTCCTTTGGGGTCCCTCCAAGCCTGCTCTGCTCTGCTCTACGGGCCACTTGCCTTAGTGCTTGTTAAGAATTCATTTACTGGTGGCCCCATCACCAGCACTGCTGGATCAGAATCTCTCAAAATGGATTATGAGAAATTGCCTTTTTTAAACCTTCATTTTTAACAAACTCTCCAACTGATGTGGAGAAAGGATTTGATCCCCCAATTCTGGGACACAAGGCAGGAGCTTGGGTATATAAAGTCATTTTTGTTTACCGAGTTCCTATTATGCACCAGGCATCTCACTAGGTATGACAGAGAGTACGTGTTAGCAGTACTGACCCAGGAACCTCGGGCTCAGAGATGCGCAGTGGAGGGCTCACGCAGAAGACTAGAGGCAGCAATCAAATCCCGGTCCGGTGAATTCTTAGAGTTGCTAGTTGAGAATGTCTACTTATGCCACGGCCCAGTTTGCTTTTCTTTGTGGCCTAAGACCTGTGCTTCCTGCTGAGCCCAATCAGGTGTATGTGTATGGGGGTGGGGGCAGGAGGTGGAGGTGGAGATAAGGAGTAACCTGCAGCTCAGAACACCCCAAGTTGGGGCTCCGGGTATGGTCCTAGGCTTTGGGCAGAACGATGGCTCTTCGGCTTGGTCAGACAATGGGCCTTCATCAGAGCAAGGATTGGTCTTCTCCCTCGGACTTGGGGTTCCGGGGAGGGGTGGTTGCACTTCCCTGGGGTAGCTTCAGAAGGCAGATTTTCTGTTTCCCAGCACCCCTGAAGGCAGAGCTCTCTCTTCGCTTGGTTGGGGGCACCTGTGGGGAGGTTGTGTCACTATGTCATACCCATTGGATGGTGATCACCTTTGGGCAAGATTGGCTCTGTGTCCCCTCATGTAGGGGTATCTTCTGAAAGCAGTTTTGGAGCTCACCGTAGATGGCGCTGTACCCATTGAAGCTTGGGCTCTGGGGACAGGGCTGGGAGCTTTCCTAGATCAGGCCCAGCTCTTCCCCCTAGAGAGAATACTCTCATTAGAGGGGGCCAGTCCCGTGTTGTTGGCTGAGCTGGTATGCAGAGAGAGAGAGACTCCCTGGCAAGAGGTGAATATTCCTGATGACCTTGGGTTGGGGCCCCACCCAAGCAGCTGGCTTCTTGGACTTGAGCCCTGATCATCCCACAGAGCCAGCAGGCAGGCCTCCCCTAATTCTTTATCCTGCCGCTGCTGACCTGGGATTGGAACAGAGAGGAAAGTGAGTCACACACCTAGGCCTGGGCCTGCCTTCTGCCTCCTCATTCCCTGCCCAGCTTCCTGAGTTCCCTTAGAAGCCTTCCAGGAAACATGCTCTCAGAGGTCCCCACAGCCCCTCAGCGTTTTTGTCACTTCCTCGACTACTCTCCCTGCTGTTTCTCAGGTAAGCGGCTGGTGGCTTGGATGAGAGGGGTGGGTTTGGCTGTTTGTTCAGCTGCCTCTCAGAATTCTTGAGGCTAGTCAGGCTCTAGAGGGGTCTGGAGCCGGGTTAGATCTGACTTCCCTGACATCAGCAGCCACTCAGAGACACACAGTCCCCCTTGATCACTCACAGACACAGCACATACTCTTCCATTCCTCAGACATTTAGCATACACAACCCCAACAGATACAGCATTCCCTCACATCACACAAAGCACAGCCCCCTTACCTACACACACAATTCATGGCCCTCCACAAACACGCAACACACAACAGACTCTTTGGCATCCACTGATACAATGCATGACCCTCCACTACACATAATATACAAACTGTCACAACTGACACAATCCCTTCACGTGATACTTGTCATACCACAGGATGAAACACACACACTATAGACATACAACACGGGCAATAGTACTGATAGACACCGTGAGCCATGGAAGACCCTTCACTCACTGCAAACAAACCTACTCCACATAGACACACACACACACACACACACACACACACTCACATCCATGCAACCATCTGTACATATCACAGAAACTCCCCTCACCCCCAAACAGGTCCCCAATGTCCTGGGGTGCTACTGCTTAGGCTGGGGCAAGGGCTGGGCCCAGTTAGCTACACCCATCCCCCAATTCTCACCCCTCTTCTGCACCCCAGCCCTGCTTGTCCATTGTGGGGCATCCAGGAGCAGAGCCAGGGGTCCTGGCCACATCCTGGAGCATGGTAGGAGGGACTCCATGCCGCTTCCTATGCCCTGGGACCGAGCACAAGCTGTTACTATAAAAAGCTTGCTAGCATTTATCACATGACTACTGTGGGTCAGATGTCATGCTCAATGCTTTTTCATGTATTATCTTATTTGATTATACAATACCTTTATGAAGTAGATACTCAGCCTCATTTTATAGTTGTGTTTCCGTATAGGCTCAGAAGCATTAAGAAACCTGCCCAATACGCCATGGTTAGGAAGCAGCAATGGGATTTAGACATAGATAAGTCTGACACCAGAGTCCACCTCTTTAATTTATTATTAATTATTATTATTATTATTATTTACTTTTTAGAGGTAACACATGTACAAATTTTAAAGTTCAATAGATCTAAAGGAACACACAGTGAAGAGACGCCCTCTGAAGCTTGTTCTCCAGCTACCCAGTTTCACTCTCTGGAGGAAACCTACGTTACCTCTTGGAGACCTCTTTTTTAATATGTTTTTTAATTAATTAATTGATTTTTTAGAGAGAGGGGAGGGAGTGAGAAAGAGAGGGAGAGAAACATCGACTGGTTGTCTCTTATACGCCCCCAACCAGGGATCTGGCCCACAACCTGACCTGGGCTTGTGCTCCAACCTGGAACCGAGCTGGTCTGCAGGTCCGCAGGCTGATGCTCAGTCCACTGAGCCACACCAGCCAGGGTGAGACTTCTTTTTTAACAACTGTTTAGGGTGTTCTAGCAGTAATGGTTCCAAGAACAATGCCCAGATTCGGAGGCTCTCTCATACCCTCCCCCTGCCCAGGCATCCAGGCAGCTGCCCCTGTTTGCTCCGAGGGCTCCTTCCATCCAAAACCCTCTTCTGTCCCAAGTCTTCAGGGAGCCCCCTGCCTTTGAGGCCCTGGGCCTGGAGGCCTGGATCTTCTCCCTGTTATCTCACCCCTGTGGGCTTTGGCCATAGCCCTGAGGTTTCCTTTTACGTGACCCCTCTTACAAGCTGGGGCTTCTCCCCTGAGCAGTGCTTACTTTGTCGTGGAAAGCGTGCCCAGGCTGGAGCGGAAGAGCAGGTAAGACTTAGCCCTGGCCGAAGGAAGGAAAGAATGAGGGAGAAGAAGAGGAAAAGGAGAGAGGAGACTGAGGACTTGCTGCCAGACACTGTCCTTTACAGACCTAATCCCACCGTGAGGTGAGGCTGCCATCCCCGCCTAGCAGATGAAGGACTTGGGGCTCTGAGGGTCCAGTTGTTAAGTGGCAGAGTTGGGATAAACCCTCAAAACCTGAGGGAGGATGAGTAAATGAGGGGAGGGGGTCCGAGAGAGAAACAGGTCATGACAGTGAGAACTAAGAGAGGATTCGAGGCTGTCAAGCATCTGGGCTGGCCATCTAAGAAAGGGGTCTCAGGTTTTGTGGGAATCCTCCTCCTCTCTAGTGACTCTTTCTTGACTCCTATTCATTTGCACTATTTGTGCTTATATTGTCCTGTCTTAAATACTGTAATTTATAAAAGCTTGGTATATGATATGGCGTGTTTTTTGACTTCTTACTCTCCAACCCATTTTGGCTAATTCCAGACTCATGTGTGCACACACGTGTGCATACACCAATCCACACACAAAACAAATGCCTGTGTACCCACTGCCAAGTTAAAGAGAATGTCAGAGGTATAATAGAAGCCTCCTTGTACCTCACTAACCCTGCCTCTTCTCTCTCCCCAGAGGTCATTACATCTTTAATTGATCTCATATGTTGATGCATATGTATTGCATCCGTGACAATAATCATGTAAAGTTTTAAGGACAGTATCACACTACATTTGTCCTTCTGCAACTTGCTTTTTTAGTTTAGCATTGTGTTCACTGTCCATGTTATGTGTAGTTCTGTTCATTTTAACATATTTATAGAATTACACTGTGGAAACATATATATATATTAATATTGCCACTGTATCTAGGAAGGATGTGCATATTTTCAACTTCACTTTGAAATTAATTTCCAAAAGGATGGTGCCCTTTGTAACCTCACCTTAGCAGTGCCCTGAGAGTTCCCACTGCTCTGCATCCTCTGCGGTACCTGAAGTTGACAGACTTCAATTTTTCCGGTCAGTGGTTGCTTGTTTTAATACGAACTCCTGATTCCCTGAAACAGTGATTATATTTTTATCTTTCTCAGTCTTCAGTCATTTCCCTTCTGTGAATTGCCTACTCCTTTTTTGACCCATTGGTAAAAATTGGGCTTGTCTTTAGGTTATTAATTTGTAGGAATTTA
This sequence comes from Macrotus californicus, assembly GCA_007922815.1. NCBI lineage: Eukaryota > Metazoa > Chordata > Mammalia > Chiroptera > Phyllostomidae > Macrotus > Macrotus californicus. The sequence continues at coordinate 137,626 of VMDR010000573.1, forward strand.
TATCACATTGTGCTTGAAAATTCTTTGACGCATATCTTGCAAATATCTTCTCCTGGTCTGTGACTTGCCTCTTCACTATTTTTGCGGTATCTTTCGAAATACATTTTAAACTTTATGTGGTCAACCTCTCTTTGTTGTTTGTCATTTCTATGTCTTAAGAAAAATTTTCCTACCCTTAGATCATAAATATATTCGTCCTTATTTTCTTCTAAAACTTTTTATATTTTGCTTTTCATGGTTAGGTCTTAATGCCAGTTGGAATATAATTCTGAATGTGGTGTGAGGATGGGATCTGGGTTTAACATTTTTTCCCTAATGGATAGCCAGTGCTTTGCACTGATATCGACTCTTCTCTTACTGATCTGCAGTGACAGCTCTGTCACATGCCCCAAGTAGCCGTACGTGTGCCCTCTCTTTCTGGGACTCTGTTCAGTTTCTTTGGACTATTTGCTATCCGTTTGTTCATATCGCCCTGTCTTAACACTGCCGCTTTGGAATAAGACTTAATACGTGATAGGGAAAATCCCGCGGTGTGTCCTGATTGTTCATATATCATGTTGTTTCAAAAATGTCTCGGCTGGTTTTGGATCTTTGGGTTTTCATTTGGAATTTTAGGGTCGGCTTATTAAATTTTCTTGAAGAACCTATTGGGATTTTTTTCAAGGGCTTGATTTATGTAATTTTCATTCCCCCAGCTTTATTGACATCTGCTGGGGTTTAGATTGCACTGGCACTGATCTCAGATTAAATTGGGGGGAACTTACAGTTTTGTGGGGTTGACAGTCTCTTACATGAGTGTGTGACATTATCTATCATGTAGTTCTGATTTAATTATTTTCCAACAATTTTTGTAATGTACGGAATCAAGAGGAAATTGCACATCTTGGCTTCCAAAAAATTACTTACCCAGATAGTTTCCTTGCTCTTATAAATTGTGTCTTCTTAAAAGTGACATTTTCTGTTTATTGATTATGTATAATAACATCATTGACTTTTATATGTTGATTTTATTTATTTTATTTAATTTTATTTTTAGCTTATAAACAACAGATGTTTATTTCTCACAGTTTTGGAGGCTGAAAGTGATTCTATATCTAGAAGTCTTGTTGAAGTCTTTGTTGGTTCTAATAATTTGCCCAGGAAATTGCTTCCAGTCTTCTACGTAAACAGCCACACTGCCTGTGACAGTGACAGTCTCGCCAGTCTTCTCCAATTTTCATGGCCGTTTTTGTTCTCATGTTCATCACAACAGAGTGAGGTACTTATGATTGTCCCCAGTTTGCAGACTGGAAAACTGAGGCTCAGAGGAGTGAACTGCCTTTTCCCCAGTTCACACAGAGAGTGGGTGGTGGTCTAAATGTGAATCCGAGTCTCTGACCTAAAACCCTTGCTCTTTTCCTGCGGTGCTCTTCCTCCCACTTCATCCTCTGATGAGGAAAGAGTCGCTCACAGGAATGGCGGCCACAGCACGCCGTGTGAAGGGCAGATGGAGAGGGCAGAAAGGAGTTAACAAAACCTCGATAACGGCTGTGTAAGGGTGATCTGGGGTTTAGGGTGTTGGGGTCCTAATTCCAGGTCTGCCACCTGCCAGCTGCGTTACCTCGGATGATCCAGCTCCTCTCCTCTAACTCCATCCATTCATTCAATAACTTCTCTGGAGCAGCACCCGCAGGGTGCAGGCAGTGTCCCAGAGTAGAAACGGATGCAGTGATAGACAAATGAACAATCCCTGCTCTCAGAGACCTTACCGATTTAGTTGGAGAGACAGATAATGAACGAAGTAAAGCAGCAAAGTATATGGTATGTTAGATGTGGTAAGTGGTATGGAGAAACATGAAGCAGTGTCAGGGCCTGCAGCATGTCGGAGAAGGGGTTATGAAGGAAGTCCTCACTGAGAAGGTGACATTTGAGTCAAGACCTGGGAAAAGCTTGAGGCAGGAACGCGCCTGGTGTGTCGAAGGAAACAAGAAGCCAGTGCGACTGGAGTGCAGGGAGCTTTACGCAGGACGTGAGGTCAGGTTTTGCGGGAATTCTGAAGGACTTGGGATTTTTTGCTAAGTGAGATGGAAGCCACTAGAGAGTTTTGAGCGGAAGAATGATGAGATTTGATGTTTAAGAGGCTCAGTTCACTGCTGTGCGGAGAACAGACTGAAAGAGTGTGCAAGGGTGGAAGCGAGGAGCACCATGAGGGCCACACATCCAGGTGAGAGGCGGCGGTGGCCAGAACCAGGGCCACAGCAGAGGGCACTGTGAAAGTGTCTGACTGTCTCTCTCTGTCATCATTTGAAGTTGAAAGTAAAATTACAAATTTAGTTTGAAATGAAAAATAAGGTCCCAGCTGGGTGGCTCAGTTGCTTGGAGCATCATCCTGTACCAAAATGTTTCAGGTGTGATAGCCTCTCAGGGCACATAATGCCTAGGTTGCGGGTTCAATCCCTGGTCGGGGCTTGGTTGGGAGGCGACCGATGTTTTTCTCACACATAGATGTTTCTCCATCTCTCTCTCTCCCTTCCTTTCTGTCTAAAGCCAATTAAAAAAAAAAAAAAATCCTCCCTGGCTGGTGTAGCTCAGTGGATTGAGTGCTGGGAATTGAACCAAACGGTCACTGGTTCAATTCCCAGTTGGGCACATGCCTGGGTTGTGGTCCAGGTCCTCAGTAGGGGGCGCACAGGAGGCAACCACTCATTGGTATTTCTCTCCCTCTCTCCCTCCTTTCCTCTCTCTCTAAAAATAAATAAATAAAACCTTAAAACAAAACATATCCTTTCTTAAACTTTATTGGAAGGCTTTTTTTCCCCACTCTCAAACTTCATGAAACCAATTTATTTAGCCGTTTATGTGCATCTTTGATGTCAGCATCTTCATTGGTATTGCCCTTCTTTTCTCATTTAGCAGAGTCCTCACATCATCTTGGTTTCCTCCACATGGTGTGAGACACAGCACCAATGTCACATACGCTGTTACATAGTGAAAGGCTGCCCCAGGAAAAGGGTGTCCCAGGACAGCATTGTCCTTTACAGAACATCAGGGCAGTTTCCTTTGCCATCGTCATTCTGATCTCTGAAATCCAAATAACAGCAGAATTACTTTGAAAACCGAACAACAAAAAACTCTTTTCTTATTATAAAAAATTGAAAACACATAGGAGAGTGCACTTAATGGAATAATGGATCCCCATACACCATCGGTCATACTGTTTCAACAATTATCAGCCCATTTTCTAAAATTGAGGCATGCCGCATATTATTTTGATGCAAATCCCAAATATATAATTTTATCGGCAAATATTTTGTATGTATTTCAAAAAGATAATTCTTTTTAACATAACTGTGAAACCATTAACTTAACAGTTAACATTAATTTCTTAATGTAACTGAGTATCCAGTGTGTTTAAATTTCTAATTAGCTCAGAAATTTCTCCCTTCCTCTGCCCCTCCCTTCCTCTGTCCATTCCTTTCCTCCTTCCTGTTTGTTGGAATCAGGAGCCAAAAAGGCTCACAAATAGCAATTTATTGCTATGTCTCTTACTTCTCATCTGATCGATAGGTTCTCCATCATCTTTTTTCTCCCTTATCATTTATTTGTTTGTTCTGCGCATTCACTGGGCACCGAGTTTGCTGAGTGTACCCTCTGATCTGTTTGTTCCTCTTCTACATTTCTGTAAAATGGGGGTTGAACTTGCTGATTTTGTTTTTCTTGCCTTGGCAGGACTATTTCATAGGCAGTATCGCGACCTGGGCACAAACACACGTTTATTGGGAAACTTTTCAAACATACACAAAAAGAGAGGGAGGAGTATGATACATCCTTAGATGCCTGTATTAGTTTCCTATAGCTGCTGTAACAAATTGCTGCAAACTAGGCGGCTTAAAACAACACATGTTTATTCTCTTACAGCTGTGGAGGCCAGAAACCCAAAGTCAGAGTGTGCCGTTTCTTTCCGGGACCCTAACTGGTGCGCATGTCTTTTCTTGACCTATTTTATTTGATTCGATTTTCACATGGTCGATTTGGTTAATCCAGATTTCAAACAAGACCCACAGCTTGTATTTCATTTTTATGTCACTTGAGTGTCTTACAATCTAGAACAGTCTCCTCCCCATTTTGCCCCCACGTGGTTGGCCTGTTGAAGGAACCAGATCAGCTGTCCTGTGGAATGTCCTTTTCCCACACTCTGGCTTTGACCGCCTCCTTGCAAGATTCTTGAATTTGTTCCTCTGATCCCCGTGTTTCCTACAAACTGAAGGTCAGATCAAAAGGCTTGCTTAGCTACAGAGGTGAATATATTTTAAAGTAGAACTGACGGAGTTTGCTAACAGAATGGATGTGGAGAGAAGGGAGTCAGCGTCGGTTTGCTCCCTTGTTGATAACGATGATAATTTCTGCCTGCCTACCCTGCTTACTGACCATCTCACAGGAGGCGGTGCTGTGCCTCTGCTACGTGGACACGTGTGAGAGACTATTGAAGAGCGGGCCGAGCTCAACAGGCCTGGAAAGGAGTCACTTGTCTTTGAGGTGGTGGCCACCTGGGGGCTGGCTGATCCTGGAGGTCCCTCCTTGGTTTCATGTCCCTCCTGCAGCGTGGTGGCTGGAGGATGGGTGAGAAGGTGAAACCAGTTTTGGGAAAGAAATTCTGGGTTGGGGGCAGAGTGAGGCTCTTGGATTTTGGGTGGACACTTTGCCTGAAGGTTGAACTCCATGACCAGATCATGTTGTCTTGTATCTTGGGGCACTCAAGGCCCAAGAGGCCTCTAAGGGAGAGGAGGAGGTGACCAAACTGGGCCTTTTCAAAGTCCCTAACAGGAGGCCTAGGGAGATTTGAGGAGAGTGTGGGTGGTGGGGGAGTGTGGAGCAGTTGTGAGCGAAGGAACTGAGGCAGGAATTGACTCTGGGCAGGTGTGAGGGTGTGACAGATGCGGCCCCCTGCGTGTGCATGTGGGTGGAGGGAGGTAATAGTGAGAGTCTTTGCATGATACTATGTATCGAGAGCATGTGAGTGTGCAAGGATTATAAGCACAAGTGGTTGGAGTGTGTATGTCTGTGGGTGACAGGGACAGAACTGGGAGAGAGGGAACAGATTTTTGACTCTGGGTCTTACGGCCGAGGCACACTTGGAGGTGCTTTGTCCTTTGAGATTTATTTTTGGCTGTGATAGGGAATGCAGTGGGCTCCCAGTTAGCTGGAGGAGGCTTGCTCAGGTACTCAGAGTGGAGCTGAGGGAGGGCCCTGCACAGGGAGTCCGCGGCCTGCACTCCTGGTTCTGCTTTGCACCTGCCTTGCTGTGGGACCCTAGCCTTGTCCAGGCCTGTTTCCCTCTCTGCTGGAGAGGGGGCTGCTGGACTGACTGAGGGACTCGCTTCCTTGGACAGTGTCCACTACAGTGCCTGAGGATGTTTGATCAATGCTGATTGAAAAATGAGCGGATAAATGGATTAAACGCTGAGGCAGGGAGCTCCGGCCCATCCTTTACTCATGTGCACGCAAAGCCTCCACCCAGCTGACTTTCCCATTCACACGCACTCACACACACACACACACACACACACACACACACACTCCCAAACTGCTTCACTGGCCCACATCTGTTCACCCTCGCTCTGCTCCCACTAGCTCCCCTAACTCCCACTCAGGTTGTTGTGGCATGTCCTCTCTCCTCTCCCAGGTCCCTGGCACGCTGTCAACAGGAGCCCTTCGCCCCTGCTTCTCGGTCACCAGGGATGCCCAGCCCAGTCAGTCACGCCTCTGACACAGCGGCTCCTCTGAGTGCCTCCCTTCTCATCCTTTTTATGTTCGAGCTGTCTCACCCTTTCCTCCTCTGCTCCCTTTCATTTTTTTCCACTCATTTGCACACACAGACACACAGACACACATGTGAACACACAGGTAAGCGCTGGCTGTCTTATCTTTTCCCCTTTGAACTCCCTTGGTTTTTGCCCTTGTGTCTCCTCACCCCTCTCACCTGCTGTGAGTTTTCACTTTTCTGCCTCTCTCCCTCCGTCTTTCACGTCATCCTGACTGCCTCTCACTCGGTTTTCTTGGTCATTCGGTTACTCCTGTCTCTTTCTCGCTGTCATGCTCAGCTTCTCTCTCTCTTGAGCAGGCTCGCTCATTTCTTGCTTTCTCTCTCTTGCATTTTCTCTCTCTCACCCCAGCTCCCCAGCACGGTGGCATCTGCTCCCACCCCATGCTGCGCCCTGTCCTGTGAGACACTTGCCACCAGTGTCCAGAACCTGGGTGACCCAACTTGGAAGTTCCGGTAGCATCTGCCAGCGGGGCGTTAGGGTCACAGCATTTCCTCCCAGGGTGACGGGCAGTGACATATTGTTTCCTCACTTCTGCAATTTCCACAAAGCACAGAGCCTGGGTCTGCAAACAGAGTCTCAGATCCCGCAGCTGCAGCCGCTGCTCCTCGTCCAGGTAAGGGGGGCCCCAGCCCTGGCTGGCAAGGGGAAGGCATGTGAAAATGTCCTCAGGAGTCCAAGGTCATGCTCCTAGACTGCGCCAAAGCAAATGGTGGCTGTATTTTTAAGGAACTGTTTTGGCATCTTTCTCAGGTCCAGAGTCTCATGTTTATAAAGAATTCCTCATGAGCAAACTTTTCTAGGGAATCCAGCTCCCCTCTTTGGTTCGCTGAGGCCAAGGCAGTGCTGAAGGGACCTCAGAGACCCCCTGGGAGGTGATAAGGGTGATGACGGCAGGGCTTCCTGGATCTTGGGGAGCTGAGTGCCGTGCGCTTCACTAGCTGTGTGACCGTGGCTAGACTGCACCCCCCCACACCGTGTCTCTGTTTCCTAAGGTGTCAAATGAGGATAAATCCATCTCCCCAGCAGGGTTGTTGGGAGAAGTAAAGGATCTGATACAGGGCCGGGGACTTAGGAACTCACGAGATGCTAAGTCTTCCAGGGTGGGCAGTGATGGAGACAACCAGGTGATTGGTGCAGAGGGCCCGGCCCACAGCCAGTTTCCCCACCAGGTGCCCAGTGGTAGGGACAGGGCACAGGCTGGTACCCTCCCCCTCCGCCCCATCTTTCTCTGGCAGGGGGTGAACCAGGGCTGCTGCCCAGACACTCACTCTCCTGGGAAGAAGAAGGGAAACAACAGTCTCTCTTCAGGCGTTCGGGCAGCTCTCATTTAGCTCTGACTGAATATGTAGCTGTGTTCCAGGTGCTTGGAGTGTGTGTATGTGTGTTTGGGGGGTGAGTGCTAGGGAAGAAAAAAAAAGTGAATGTCCCTGCCTTTCGATACTGAAAACACAGCCAAGGACAGATGTCCACTCCAGAGGTGAAGAAATGGCCCTGGGCCTGAGCAGGGCACCAGGGTTTGGGTTTCAGCTCCTGCTTGCAAGCTGGGACCTTGGGCAATGCAGGAGCCTCATTTTCCTCCTTTGCAGGTTGGGGTTTAAAGTGAATAAAACCCTTGTGGGTTTGTGAGGAAGATGAAGTAAGAGGCTGGGTGGGGACGTGCTTGTTCATTGTAGGATGCCGTACAAATGCGAACCACTGGGCTCTGCTAACACCAACCCTGGAATTCCTGCTGCTAATGCCCTAAGAGCGAGGGATTGATCTGTTCATTGTCTCGTCCTCACCCTGAGCGCAGAGTTTGGCGCCTCGTTTAATCTTAACACACGAACCGAACAGATGAATGGTAAGGTAGGATGCTGCGCTTAGAGGAGAATGGACAGAGAGCCAGAGGCCCATCTTCTGGTCCCAGCTCTGCTCCTGATACTGTTGTCACCCTGGGCAGGTCCTTTCTCTTCTTAGCACAGATGGAGACATCTGCCCAAAGAAGGTTCGGGTAAGGAATTGTCAGTCTGTGGCATTAATGATGAAATATGCCTCCAGGACTGAGTTTCTGCTCCTGATTCATACTAGAGTGGGGTCAGGGTGTGATGAGAGGCCGGGGTCCCGACTGTTTGTCCTTTCAAGGGAGACCTTTACAGAGAGACCTGCTCCTCTCCAGGCCTGTGAACAAGACCTTGTCGAGGACAAGGCAGTGGTCCTCTTTATCAGTGGCAGCCCTGCCTTCCCCAGACTGGTTCCCCCTCCTTGTCCCACGGGTGGAGTGGGCCTAGGAGGGCACAAGAGCTGAACTAGAGGCTAGGAGCATGCCCTGACTCTCCTGGGGACGTGTGGCTTAGGAGGGGAGCCAGTTCCCCGAAGGGCAAATGCTGGGCACCTGGCACAGCTACCTCTCCCGCCAGCCTGTGTTGGTCCCTTGGCAGCATGGTGGGAGGGGAAAGGATCCTCTGGTACACGCACATGTGTCCGTGGTGGTGTGGGGTGCACTGGGGAGTCACACTGGCTATATCCACATGTGCCTGGAGCACGTTCAGCCTGCAAGGGGGCCTGGTACAGCCCAGTGGTTCACAGAGGCAGGGTCATCAACGTAACAAGCTGAGGAGTTAGTAGCTGTCTGTTTGCTCCTTTCTTCCCTTGTGTCTTCAACCAAAGGGAATCCAGAGCCAGGTTGTGTGTGTGTGCACACACACACGTGTGTGCAGCAGAGAGAGAGAAGGGGGGAGAATGGGCCGGGGAGGACCACCACTCAGCAGCTCCTCCGCACCCGCTTATTTCAACAGGAGGCGGCCCCTCAGGGCCTGAGTTTGGATTTGAGCTCAGCCGGCTGATGGGAGAAGCATGTCAAAGATTTGTGCGGTTCCCTTCACGGTTTATAAAGTCCACTTCAATTTACCAAGTGCTTTACAGTTTGCCAAACCCTTTATCACTCCACCAAATCTCACTTCCTTTTCACAATACTCGATACTCGGGGTGGGCGTGACACCCCACTTTGCAGATAATGATCCCAAGGCTCAGAGCCTGAGCAGACTCAAGAGTGGCTGGCACTGCTGAGGCCACAGCCCAGGCCCCCAGTTCCCAGTTCCTGCCATTTCTCTTTAGCCACCACTGGTGGCTGTTTCCAAAGGAGGGGATGAGGCTGGTTTGGTGCATGGCTGGTTCGTTTGCTTGTTTATTCTCTTATTCACTCAACAAACATTTTTTGAGGTGTGGGGGAAGGGAGAGGAACTCACAGCTATTGAACACACAAATTGCTTCATTTCCTCTTACAACTACCTGGCACAAAGAAGGTTTTATTTTAGCTACTTTGGAAATTAAGAAAGAGAGGCTTTGAGAGCCAAACATCAGCTGGGAAAGAGCAGAGCTGGGTGCAGATCTGGGCCTGTGCTGTCTCACTTGGGCCAGGCCCTCAGTACCTCTGTACCAACAGGACTTGGAAACTTCTAGGCTACAAAGATGTCAGTGTGATTCCTGGTACTACAGAGGGTGTGCCCTGTGCTGAAGAAGCCCAGAAGAGGAAGCGCCTGCCTGACTTCCAGGAAACAAGGAGAGGAGAAGCTGACTTAGATAGATACCACCAAGTATCTGGGAGCTAGAAGGAGAGACTGAGGACAGGCTTAGGATCCCCCAGCTCCACAAGGATATCCTAGTCCAGCTGAGCGAAGACTGAGTCTCATCAATGTAATATACATACCCTGGGGCAGAGTGGGCCTTGGTGAAAGGGAAAATTGGAAAATTCTGACACCCAGCTACCCTCATCACTGGAACCCCAGACCCTGTACCTGACCTCTCTCCAGACAAGGAGCTCCATTTATCCATCATTACATATACCTGGTATAGTCCTAGACTCCTCCTACTGGAAACAGTGGGGAGCCCGGTGCAGAGTTCCCCAGAGGTCAGTATACTTGCTCTCTTAACTTGTCCCCCAAAGCCCTCTGCTTCTTGGAAAAGTTGTAATGAAACCACTCTGTGAGGGGAATCTTTAGACGGTATAGCCAGCATGGCCAGGCTAGGGCACAAATGTCAAGCAACAGAGGTCAGAATAGGAGGTAACTCATTCATTGAGCACCTACTGTATGCCAAGTATTTTAGAGATTTACTCGCCTTTAACCTAAGGGCTATCCTGGGAGGTTAGTGTTGATATTATTCCCATTGTTACACATGAGAAAACTTGGACTCACCAAAGGGAAATGATTAAACTGTGGTGTTTTAGTGGCTCCAGGGACTCTAGAGGCTGGAGCAGCTGAGGGTGTGTAAGGGTTTGGAAGTGAAGGATGAGGGACAGTGTGACTAAGTTTGTGTGTGAGTGTGTTTGTATTTAGCAACTATTTCTTGAGGGTTTGCTGCGTAGGAGGCCCCGAACTGTTGAAATGCCAGAAGCCTCTCACCCAGGGAAATCCCAGCCCAGAGGGAAAGAGAAATCAACAGCCGTGTGTTTTGTGTTATGGGAACCAGAGATGGCACCTTGAACTCTGTCTGGGGTGAAGTAAGACCAACAATAGCCAACATTCCCTGAGCTTTTATTGTGGATCAGGCATTTTCTACTCAATCCTTACCACAGCCCTAGGAGGTAGGTAATATCACCATTATTATTCTTATTATTTTTACAGATGAGTAAACAGAGGCTCATGGAGGTTAAATTAGTTTTGGGGGTCAAGAATGGGCTGATAGCATTTTGCCAGTTGTCCCAGATGCCATAAAGAGTTGTGACTGGTTCCCAGAAGCTTTTAGGGTTGATGACATAGCTGGAAGCCCAATACAGGTGGCTTCAAGCTGGGTGAGCTTGGTGTGAGCAGTCGCAATGGCAGTGGCATACGATTTTGAGAAACGTTCTATCTCATCTAATCAGAAGGTTGTCTGGATTTCCTGTAGATACCGCTTTCCACAGCTGTTGATCATGAATTTCGTCAGTTGTGCTAAGCACTTTGCGTATGTTGCCCATTAGCTCTCCACACCACTCTGGGGAGGTATGTGCTTGGATATTATCAGCTCCATTTACAGAGGAAGGACCTCAGAGAGTGATATGCCTGACCATGGTCATTAAGCTAGGATGGGACAGAGGCAGGGTTTGAACCCAGATCTGTCTGACTCCAGAGTCTGTGGTCTTAACCACTGTCCTTTCCAAGCACTTCATGTCTCTCTGGGGTGCTCACGAGAGCTCTACAAGGCAGATGTGTTACTGTCTCCATTTCCAGATGAGGCTCAGAGAGGGCAAGCAGTTTCACCAAATGTCACACAGCTGTGAAATCACGAGGCTGAGCCACAGGATTGCAAGTTAAAAAGACACACTGTACTTGCAAATCTGCCATCTCTTGGGCCTGCTTTTAGGACTTACTTATTTTATTGTGCTAACAAACACACAAGATAAATTGATTCTCTTAACAATCTTTTTTTTAAATTATATTTTATTGATTATGCTATTACAGTTGTCCTGACTTTTCCCCTTTTGCCCCCTCCACCCAGCAACACCACCCTCTCCACTCCCTCAGGCAATGCCCCCACCATTGTTCATGTCTATGGGTCACGTGTATAAGTTCTTTGGCTACTCTATTTCCTATACTGTACTTTACATCCCCATGGCTATTCTGTAACTACCTATTTGTACTTCTTAATCCCCTCTTCACCCATTGCCCCATACCCCCTCCCATCTGGCAATCTTCTGGGAATTAACTTCTTTTCTCTTGCTTTTAAAAATTTATTTATTTATTTATTTATTTATTTATTTATTTATTTATTTTTAGAGAGATGGGAAAGGAGGGAGAAAAAAAGGGAGAGAAACATTGATGTGTGAGAGATACATCGACCAGTTGCCTCTCACACGCCCCCAGCCAGGGACCTGGCCCGCAACCAAGGCACGTGCCCTGACCAGGAATTGAACCCGTGATTCTCTGGTTTGCAGGCTGGGATTCAATCCACTTAGTCACACCAGCCAGGGCTTTCTTGCTTTTAAGAGTCTCTCTTTATCTTTAACTTCTGGCATTTTAATTATGATGTGTCTTGGAGTGGGCCTCTTTTCATACATCTTGTTTGGAACTCTGTGCTTCCTAGACTTGCATGTCTATTTCCTTCACGAAATCAGGAAAATTTTCATTCATTATTTTTTTAAATAGATTTCCAATTTCTTGCTCTTTCTCTTCTCCTTCTGGCACCCCTATGATGCAAATGTTGGACTTGCTGAAATTGTTCCAGAGGCTGCTTATACTATCCTTATTTTTTTGGATTCTTTTTTCTTCTTGCTCTGATTGGTTGTTTTTTGCTTCCTTATGTTCCAAATCATTGATTTGATTCTTGGCTTCATCCACTCTACTGTTGTTTTCTTGTAAATTGTTCTTATTTTAATTAGGGTATCTTTCATTTCTGACTGGGTCTTTTTTATGCTGCTGAGGTCCTCGCTAATTTCCTTGAGCATCCTTATAACGTGTTTTGAACTCTGCATCTGATAGATTGCTTATCTCAGCTTCCTTTAGTTCTTTTTCTGGAGTTTTGATCTGTTCTTTCATTTGGGCCATATTTCTTTGTCTCCTCATTTTGGCAGCCTCCCTGTGTTTGTTTCTATGTATTAGGTAGAGCTGCTTTGACTCTGTGTCTTGGTAGTATGGCCTAATGTTATAGGTGTCCTGTAGGGTCCAGTGGCACAGTCTCCCTTATTGCCCAAGCTGGGTACTCGAGGTGTGCCCTTCATGTGGGCTGAGAACACCCTCCTCTTGTAGTTGAGCCTTGGTTGCTATTGGCAAATCAATGGGAGACATTTACCCAGGCCAGTCAGCTGTAAGGACTGGCTGTGACCACTGACTACCAACCTCCACCCTCCATGGAAGATCAGCTGTGCAGGCGCAGAGCGATGATGCTCAAGCGTGGTCTGAGGCTGTCTCCTGGGTGCGCTGGCCCTGGGGTTTTCCTGGGTGGTGTAGGACAGTATTAGCCCCCAGCTGTGTTTTGCCCAGGCACCCTGCCTGAGCCGTAAAGCAATCTGAAATGGCTGCCACTTGTGCTGGGCTTGGAGATTCCCAGGTGCAGCCAAGCTGTGACTCTAATCTGGCTGCCACTAAGGCTCACTGAAGCCAGCTATTGCTTGTTTGTTAGGATTTAGGAGCCAAGATCAGCCATTCTATGGAAAAGCAGCTTGGGTGGGCCTGTAAACTGGGTTGGGTAGAGCCTTTGTGGATCTCCAAGGTGGGTCACACAGTGTTAGTCAGGTAGATGGTCTCAGATATGGCACCAGCCTATCAACTTTTTGGGGGGAGGGCTCAGCAAAGGAACAATGGCCTCTGCTCTCCCCGATGCCAGACATTTCAGTCCTCCCCTGTGTGCCACTGGTGACTTTCGAGCTGCCACCCCACTGTTGGAGCTCAGATGGAGAGAGTCTGAGTAGGTGAGTCCATGTGTGGGTTCCCCAAGAGGAACTGCTTAGGGCTCCATCGCCTCAGTCCCCGCTGGTTTTCACAGCCAGAAGTTGTGGGGACTTACTTTCCTGGTACTGGAACCCTGGGCTGGGGGTCCTGGTGTGGGTCTGGGACTCCTCACTCCTGAGATATCCCTCCCGAATTTTTATCTGTGTGGGTGTGGGACCATCCCATTCTGCGTTGGTGCCCTTCCTACCAGTCTGGAGGGATGTGATTTCTTTAATTCCGTAGTAGTCAGACTTCCATTCAGTTCAATTTCTGATGTTCCTGAGTGATGGTTGTTCTCTATTTTAGTTGTAATTTTGATGTGGTTGTGCAAAAAGGTGAGCCATGTCTGACTATGTCGCCATCTTGATCGGAAGCCTTAACGATCTTTAAATGTACATTACAGCATTATTAACTATATGCACATTGTTGTACAATGAGTCTTTAAAATATTTTGTCCTGGTTAGTGGTGCTCAGCAGATTGAGCGCTGGCCTGTGAACCAAAGGGTCGCCGATTTGATTCCCAGTCAGGGCACATGCCTGGGTTCTGGACCAGGTCCCCAATGGGGGACGTGTGAGAGGCAACCACATATTGGTGCTTCTCTCCCTCTTTCTCCCTCCTTTCCCCTCTCTAAAAACAAAAACAAAAACAAATAATGTTAAAAAATAATAAAATATCTTTATCTTGCATGACCAAAACTTTATACCCATTGAACAACTCCCCGTTTCCTCCTTCCCCCAGCCCCCAACAACAACCATTTTACTTTCTGTTTCTATGAGTTTGATTACTTTAGACTCCTCATAAAAGTGTGATTATTCAGTATTTGTCTTTTTGTAATTGGCTTGTTTTACTTAATAATATTTTCAAGTTTTATCCATGTTGTAGCACAGAGGTATATTCTTCCTTTTCAAGGCTGCATAGTATTCTACTATACATTTCTACCGCCTTTTGTTTATCCTTTCATTCATCTGTCGATGGGCATTTGGGTTGCTTTCACCTGTGAATATGCTGCTATGAGCATGTGGGTGCAAATATCTCTTCAAGATCCTGTTTTCAGTTCTTTTGGATATACTCCCAGAAGTGAGATTTCTGGGTCATAAGGTAGTTCTATTTTTAATTTTTTTTGAGGAACCTCCATACTGTTTTCCAGAGTGGCTGCATGATTTTATATTCCTACCAAGTCTGCACAAGTGTTCCAGTTTATCCACATCTTCACCAGTGCTTGTTATTTTCTGCTCTTTAAAATTTTTCTCTTCTTTTTTTAATTGAATTTATTGGGGTAACATTGGTTAATAAAATTATAAAGGTTTCAGGGGTCCAGTTCTGTGATACGTCGTCTGTATGTTGTATTGTGCATTCGCCACCCCAAGTCAAGTTTCCTTCTGTCGCCCCTCTTTTTCTCCCTGTTTACTCTCTCCTACCCCTCCCCACCTTTCCCTCTGATAATCACCTTGCTGTTGTCTGTAAGTTTTTTTCGTTTTTTTGCTTGATCCCTTCACCTGTTTTACTTAGTCCACCATCTCCTCCCCTGTGACAGCTGTCAGTCAGTTCTCCGTATCTCTGTGTCCGTTTCTATTTTGTCTGTTAGTTTATGTTGTTCATTAGATTCCACGTGTAAGTGAGAACACATGGTGTTTGTCTTTCTCTGCCTGGCTTATTTCACTTAGCATAATACTCTCCAGGTCCATCCATGCAATCCCCAAAAGTAAGATTTCGTTGTTGTTGTTGTTGTTGTTGTTGTTGTTGTTTACTGTTGTGTAGTGTTCCATTGTGTAAATGTACCACAGCTTTGTTATCCACTCATCCACTGATGGGTAGTTGGGCTGCTTCCATGTCTTGGCGATTGTAAATAATGCTGTAATGAACATAGGGGTGCATATACTCTTTCAAATTAGTGTTTCGGGTTTCTTTGGATATATTCCCAGAAGAGGAATTGCTGAATCATAAGGCAGATCCATTTTTAATTTTTCTGAGGTAACTCCATACTGCTTTCCACAGCAGCTGCACCAGTCTGCATTCCCACCCGCAGTGCACTGGGGTTCCCTCTTCTCGACAGCCTCACCAGCGCTTGCTTGTTGACTTATTGATGATGGCCGTTCTGACAGGTGTGAGGTGATCTCTCATCGTGGTTTTACTTTCTGCTTTTCTGATGATTCGTGATTTTGAACATCATTTCATATGTCTATTGACTACCTCTTATGTCCTTTTTGGAGAGGTGTCTTTTCAGGTCCTTTGCCCATTTTTAAATTGGATTGTTTGTTTTTTTGGCATTGAGTTTTATAAGTTCTTTATAAATTTTGAATATGAACCTCTTATCAGATGTATTATTGGCAACTCTGTTCTCCCATTCAGTGGGTTGTCTTTTCATTTTATTGATGGTTTCCTTTGCTGTGCAAAAACTTTTTAGTTTAATGTAGTCCCATTTGTTTATTTTTTCTTTTTTTTCCCTTGCCTGAGGAGATAGATCAGAAAAAAACATTGCTATGAGAAATGTCTGAGATTTTACTGCTCTGTTTTTTGGATCATGGTCATCCTGATGGGTGTGAGGTGATAGATATGTCATTGTCATTTTGATTTGAATTTCCCTTTTGACTAGTGATGGTTAGGCATCTTTTGTATATGCTTGTTGGCTCTGTGTGTCTTTGATTATTGTATATCTTTAGAGAACTGTCTATTCATGTCCTTTGCTTATTTTTAAATTGTTTATTTATTGTCATTGAGTTATAGGAGTTCTTATATATTGTGGATATTAACCTCTTATCCAATATAGGGTTTGCAAATATTTTCTTCTGTTCTGTAGTTTGCCTTTTTACTCTGCCGATTGTTGCCTTTGCTACACAGAAATTTTTAAGTTTGACGTGGTCTCTGTCTCTGTTTTCACTTTCGTTACTTGTGCTTTTGACGTCATGCTCACATAATCACTGCCCATTCCAATGTCATGAAGATTTACCCCTGTTTTCTTCTAGAATTTTTATAGTTTCCAGTCTTAGGTTTAGGTCTTTAATTCATTTTGAGTTCACTTTTGTTTATGCTGTAAGATAAGATCTATCTTCACTATTTTCCATGTGAATATCGAATTTTCCCATCACCATTTGTTGAGTAGACCAACTTTTTCCCATTGTGTAGTTTGGTTTCCTCGTCAAAGGTCATTTGACGGTATATGCGAAGGTTTATTTCTGGGTTCTCTGTTTTGTTCCATTGATTTCTGTGTCTGTCTTTATGCCAATAAAAGACTATTTTGATTGTTATACTTTGTAGTGTGCTTTGAAATCAGAAAGTGAGAGTCTTCCAGCTTTTCTTTCTCAAGATTGTTTTGGCTCTTCAGGGTTTTTGAGATAAGAATTCACATGAATTTTGGAATTTTCTTTTTCTATTTTTGCAAGATGCCATTGAGATTTTTATAGGGCATTGAATCTGTAGATCACTTTAGGTAGTATGAACATTTTAACAATACTAGGTCTTCCAGTCCATGAACGTGGTGTGTCTTCCCATTTATTTGTGCCTTCTTTAATTCCTTTCATTAACGTTTTGTAACTTCCAGTGTGCAAGTCTTTTGTCTCCTTGCTTGTTTATTCCTGAGTATGTTATTCTCTCTGATGCTATTGTAAATGGGATTGTTTTCATAATTTCATTTTCTCTTAGGCTCTTTTCAAAATCTTCATTTTACAAATGAGAAAACAGAGACTCAGAGTCGTGGGGTGAGTTTAGCGTTTGCACCAGGATTTGGCTGCAGCTCCAGCACCGCCTGGCACTAGTGAGATGGATGCAGAGCAGGCCGCCCCCCTCCTTTTGTCCCGTTTAATTCCTGACTTTGGGGAGCAAAGGTAAAAGCAGGGCCCTAGGTCAAAGCAGTCTTTTCCTGGGGCCTCACAGCATCTGAAGCTCCTGATCTCATGTCTGTGAGTGGCTCAGCAGGCCAAGGAGTGGTTGGCTACAGTTTGGCCTAGGAGAGATAGGATGGGCCTGGGAGTTCAAAATCCCATCTGCTACTGTTCTGCTGTGTGACTGTGGACAAGTCTGTTTCCCTCTCTGACTTTACTTTCTTCCCTGGAAACATGGGCATTTTGCAAAGCTTACCTCCCAGGGCTGATTCAAGGGGGAAATGTGATCACGATTAAGAGTGTCTGTACACTTAACTGGTAAGTCATACCCAGTGCCCTGAGCTTAGGTGGGTTGGCTCTGGCTCCCCTCCAGTCTCGCCCTCCCCACAGAGCAAGGAGTCCTTGGATCCATGTGGGACTTAGAATCTGAGTCCCTCCCACACTCCCTTTCTTGCCCATAATCTGCTGGTGAATGCACCCGCAGGCTTGCTGGACTGTGAGGAGCTGCTGGCACGTGCATGAACTTGGAAGTGACTGATTTATAGCTTATAAATATTTAGACATTTTCATTTTGACCACATATGGCCCCACAAATGTTAGGGGCCAGTCTGACTAGTAAACCCAACTTCCCAACCCACAGTCCACACTGGGGAAGTAACCAGCATGTACTTCCTTCTGTCCAGACTTTGGTAGTCCCTCCCCTCTGACTATCCAGCTTTCTCGGGTTCCCTAGGGTTGGGAATGGTAGACAGAGTGGGCACTGGGGCTAAATGCTCTGCGGGGCAGAGGGTGGGAGATCCAGATGGTGGAATTCTTTTTGTCTCCAAGAATTTAGTGGCCTACCTGGCCCACCCACAGCTGAATGCTGGGCCTGGGCCTGCTGCCCTGCCTTGACCCATCAGGGAGTTGTGCCCACATGTTAGGTGGTTTGAGCTGCCTCCTCCTTCTCCCTCCAAATGCTCATTCCCTTCCTGAGCGGTGGAAAGCTTTGTTGACATTAGTCTAAAGCCCTGTCTGGAGCTGGCAGGAAAGCCAGTGGTGAGTTAGAGCCCCTGCGGTCGGTGGTGACCCATAGTTCCCTCCCTGGGCTCCAAGGAGCTGGGCCAGTGGGGAGAGGATGGCCTGGCTATTTGTGGCCACTTTGCATACTTATCTTTGGAGCTATTATTAGGGTTGTAAGATCTTGCAGATGAAGAAACTGGGGCTCAGTGAGGTGAAACCACTTACCCACAGTCACACAGCAAGTAAATAAATGGCAGAGCCAGGTATAAACCCAGCCCTTTCTGCCTCCAGAGGCCTTGTTCTCCCCACACTACTATGCCTCCTCCAGAGAGACTGGATACCTCTCCTTCACGCCTGTTTCCTCTGACTAGTCATCTGGGGCTTGGTCATTCATTCAGTCATTCAGTCCCCAGTGTCAGACACGAGAACAAAGAGGTTAAAAAGATCTAATCTGTCTTCGAGAAGCTCCCAGCCTGGTGAGAAAATGGCCACAGAAATCAATACTACATACTGTGTCAGGTGCTCTACTGAGCGATGTGCCCAGTACCTTGGTGACTCAGAGAGGAGGACAACTCATTCTGCCTGGGGCAATCAGGGCACGCGGCCCAGTGAAAGCACTCTTTCGGTGAGGTCTTAAAGGATGAGTAAGAGTTTGCTAGATAAAGCGACAGGCAAAAGCCATGCTCAGTAGGGGCCACAGCATGTACTCAGGCCCAGAGGTTTGAGGAGAAATCGAGTTCTCAAGAGAAGCAGCAAGAAGTTCAGTGTGGCTGAAGTAGAGGGTGAGTAGCAATAGAGGCTGGTGGCGGATGAGGTGGGAAAGGAGCTTGGACTTGATCCTGGGCAGTGGGGAGCCCTGGAAGGTGTTAGATCAGGCAGGTATGTGGCTGGCAGGTATGTTGAGACTTCTCAGCCTTCAGCGTGCACATGATTCACCTGGGAATCTTGTTAAAAGACAGATCAGTACAACAGGTCCAGGGTGGCACTGGAGATTCTGCAGGTCTAACGAGCTCACAAGTGATGCTGGTGCTTCTGGTCCGAGGGCCACAGTTTGAGTGGTGAAGTTTGGAGGGCTCACTCTGCCTTGTGTGGAAGCTGCTGTGGTGTGAGGCACAGGCAGCCACTTGTATTTTATGTCAGTGGATAGAGCAGTTGTCTACTGTCTTCTTGGGTGAGCCTTCATGCAGCTCTCACGAAGGGGTCAGTCTTGTCGGTTGTTAGACATTTTTCCCCTCGACAAATGTTTACCAAGCTCCTGCTCGGGCTGAGCATGTGCCGCATGCTGGGGATAAAGAGAAAACTTGGAAATGCCAATTTCTGATCCATATCACTATCATCTCTTGTCTCCAAAATGGTCTCTTTGCTTCTACTCTTGTCCCCTACCGTCTATTCCCTGCCCAGCATCCAGAGCAAGCTGGATCATGTTTCTTACCTGCTTGATATACTCCAGCGGCTTCGATGCTCAAAGAATAAAATGTGAATGCCTTATCATGGCGATCTGGGGTCTGTTGCTCTCTGATCTCACTTCACTTTTTCTAATTCTCACACCTCTAGGGCCACGCTGACCTTTCGGTTCATTGAACGTGACAAACTTATTCCTGTTTCAGAATAGGATGGACTTGTTCCTACTGTATGCTCTTTTTACACATGATACACTGTGCCTGGAGTAATTCTGGGTTTTCTCTTGACTTGTTTCTCCCCATGTTTTAGATTTCAGCCAGGGGAAGATCGAAGTTTTGCAAGACCATAACGTTTATATAATTTGGGGGGGCCCCCTTTGAAGAAAAGATACCAAATTACAAATACACAATTAGATACAAGGCCTAGGAGGGGGACTTAAAGGTCAAACTTTATTGGCTTTATGGCAAATCGGCATCTGGTTTTGTTCATGTCACCTCCTCTGAGAAGCCTTCCCTGGTCACTCTGTTTAAAGAGTCCTACTCACTCTTCATCATGTCACCATTTCTATTTCTCTTATTGAATTCATCACAATTTGAAATTATATTTATTTATATCTCTACTTATCTACTTACTTCTCTCTACTTACTTCAAGTTATTAAGCTTCTTGAATGAGAATTTGACAGTTCACCTCCTTGCTTCTTGTTCACCCTTCAACTCATGCTTAGGAAACAGCTCTCCCTCTAATCATGTGAGACAGATTTCCATGTTGCCATGTCCAATATTTGCTTTTCTGTCGACATTGTATTGGGTTGGCCAAAAAGTGCGTTTGTTTTTTTCCATAAGATGGCTCTAGTAGCGCTTAGTTGTCTTTAACTAACTTCATACAAAATAATTTTGTTAGATTGTATCGTGACAGCTGTCATTTCAGCGTGCATTGAAAAAAGAACTTATCAAAATTGTTGAATTTTTGTGTAGACATTTTAATATTGAAGGTGGAAGAAAATACACATTTTCACCATATTATGATTTATTATTTCAAGAAAGGTAAAAATGCAACTGAAACACACAAAAAAGATTTGTGCAGTGTATGGAGAAGGGGCGGTGACTGATCAACCGTGTCAAAAGTGGTTTGTGAGGTTTGGTGCTGGAGACTTGTTACTGGACGATGCTCCCCGGTCGGGTAGGCCAGTTGAAGTTGACAGGGATCAAGTGGAGACATTAATTGAGAACAATCAGTGTTATACCCCATGGGAGTTAGCCGACATACTGAAAATATCCAAATCAGTAAAATTATTGGTGAAAATGAAAATGGACTTTTCGGCCAACCCAATACTTAATTTTCCTATAGTTTCTTTTCACACCGCAGGCCACTTGCTCCCACATCCCTGGAATTTTCCTCATGAGGTCCCCCAGCATGGCACCCCCTGCTCTTTCCCTACCTCTCTGACCATTCTGTCCTTGCCTCCTTCATAGGTTTCTCCTCCTCCTCTGACTTGTCTTTTCATGGTGGATTTTTTTTTTTTTTTTAATTTTTAGAGAGCAAGGAAGGGAAGGAGAAAGAGAGGGAGAGAAATATCAGTGTGGTTGCCTGTCATGTGGCCCCCACTGGGGGACCTGGCCCAACCCAGGCATGTGCTCCGACTGGGAATCGAACCGGCAACCCTTATGGTTCACAGGCCCATGCTCAATCCACTGAGCTACACCAGCCAGGGCTTCATGGTGGATTCTTCAGGACTTAACCTTGGATCTTCCTGGATGTTTCACAGGCACTCTGAATGAGATATGTCCCCAACTGAATTCGTCCTCCCCACCCCCACATTGGTCCTCCTCAGGTCCTCTCCATGAAGAAAGGCAGCACTCCAGCCCCAGTCGTCTGGCCAGAAGCCTGTGAGCCCTTCACTCCTCCCTTTCTATTCACCAGCATCCCAGCCATCACCGAGTCCTGTCTGTCTGATCTCCCAGATAACTCTCACAGCCATGAACAGTTTCCCTCCATCAGCTCTGCCATGGTCCAGGCCCCCGCTGGCCCTGCAGATAACTGCAGCTGCTGTCTCCCTGCAGCAGGTCCGAAGCCCCTCCAGTCATCCTGCACACGGCAATCAGAGCCATCTTCCCCAGACCCACATCCAGCCCTGTCCTTTCCATGCTCTGCATCCTTCCATGACTTCTCATTTTCTGCAGAATCAAGTTCAAACTCCTTAGCCTAAGACCCTATGCAAGACCCTCCTGCAGTTGACTGATGCTGACATTGGAGGCCCTGTCTCTCCTCAGCCCCCCTCCGCCACCCCCACACATATGAAGTTGTAGCCAAAATGATTGTCTCCGTTTCCCTGAGAACAAGATAGATGCTCTCCTATTCTTCCAGGTCTGGTATGTGCTGTCCCCCTGCCCTGTGTCCTCATTGGGCTAACTCCTTCTCTTCCTTCACCAGAGACAGAAGGTCATTCCTGACCCTCAAGTTAGGGCTAGAAGTGCCATCTCAAAATGACCCTGGCAACTGGAGCCTCTCCCACCATAACACTTATCCCTTGTCTATTTCTGAATCCGCCTCTTGCAAAAGGGTCTGAGAGCCACTGAAGGGCAGGAACTGGTCTGTTCTCTGGGGCCTTCAGACTCTGCCCAGGGCCTGGAGTGGCGAGTGCTTGTCCAGTGAATGAGTGCCTGAGTGAGAGTCAGGCCGCCTGTGTGTGTGCCCTGTTCACGGGGTGAAAAGACTTTTTAAAAAACCCATCAATGGAAAAAAATTCATGAACAAAATACCATATTTTAAAATTGAGGTAACATAGGTTAATAAGATTATATACGTTTCAAGTACACAACATTATAATTTGATAGCTGTCTTCACTACAGCGTGCATACCACCAAAACTCTAATTTCCATCTGTCACCGTACATTTGACCCCTTTACCCACTTCTCCTTCCCCCCATCCCTTTGCCCTTCGGTAACTATGAATTTGTTGCCTGTATCTATGAGTTTGTCAAAATACCAAAATTTTATTTTATTTTATTTTTTGTTTTTTGGGGGGGCGGGGCTTTGAGCTTTTATTGGATTGTAATTGGATTAAAAGGGTGGGGGGTGCTGTTGTGTGGCCCCTGGGCTGTTGGGGCACTGGAACACGAGGCTGCAGTTTGCTCCAATGTTATCTCCTGCCTGTGGCTGTGGGGAGTGGTGGGTTCTGTTCTTGTTTTCCAGTAATTCCTAGTCCTGTGAAGACTGCCATGAACCACATGACAAAGCAAGGTACCAGGCCTTTTCTCCCAGGTGCTCTTCTTGGCTTTGAAAGTCAATCTTAATTCTTTAAGGCTTTCTGGTGACATCCAGAGTCCTGGCATGACTTCTTTAAAAGTTGCCAAATTCTGGAGGGATTAGGCAGGGAGAAAAATATAAATGTTTCAATATTGCTTATGAGGGTATAATTTACAAATTATTCTAGAGAAAAAACAAGTTTTCTTATATGGATTGCTGGCCATGAAGATGGGTGAGGAAGAGGCCGTCCTCACAGTTTGGAGAGACGAAGAAGGATCAGAACCCTCTCTCTGAACCTCCCAGAGACAGGGTGAAGGGGTCAGCCTGGGGCGAGCTTCCGTGGCCCACTGCTCCTCTAGCCGTAAGTCTCAGGAGGCCGGAGGAGAGGGAGAAATAGAGAATGTCCCCGTACAGGCCACCAAAATGTTAGGGTGGTTGGTGACATGGGCTGTGAAAGAATTCACAAAGAGAAGAGGTGTAGAGAGTAGTTTTTATTCACTCTCCAAGAAAGGAGAGGGGCATGGAGTGGAGAGAGATACCAGCAAAATAACAAAATTTTAAGAGTAGACAGGAACATGATAGTGCCAGGCAGAGCCATATTACAGTCTGAGGCAAAAGGAAGAATTAATAATACTGATTTTGATTTTTTTAAATGTTGCATCAAAATTTTATTTATTTTGATTACTGAATTGTTTGATGACCCCTTACATTTAGTACCTAAGTGAGTGCCTCACAAGGCTTACCCTCCCTAGTCCTGGTCCTGGGGGGAAGACTTTCTCAACAAGCCTGGGCAGGCTTGGCACAGGGGGCTGGGCCCAGGAGGATGTCGTGTGTTGAGTTTTCTGGAGTTTGGCTGGAGTTTCTGGAGGAGACCTTCCCCCAACCCACTGAGCTGGAGCCTAAGCCCAGGGAGAGGAAGGGACGGACTTGGGGCAGGAGGTGGGTGAGGTGTGGGCGATGGTTAGGGATGTGACTTCCTCACAAACTCAAATAGAGGAGCACCATGCACTCCCAGCTATGGGCCGCCTCCTCACCTCTCTCAGACCCCAGGAACAGGATCCCTCCAGGCATGGGGGTCCAGCAGGAGAAAGAAACAAAGCCAGTCTCAAATGAATGGGCATCTTGGGCTCAAGAGAGAGAGAGGAGGACCTGAGGTTTTGGAGCAGTAATTTTCTAATCTTCTGGTTTTAGGATCTCTTTAAATCCTTAAAAAAATTTTCAGGGCCCCAGCGAGCTTTTGTTTACATGGGTCATATCTATCAGTGTTTACCATATTCAAAATTAAGACATTCTAAAAAATTTTACATATAGAAACCAATTATAAACCCATTCCATGTTAACATAAATAACATTCTTAGTGAAAAATAACTAACATTTTCAAAGCAAACATGTTAGGGAGAAGAGTAGCATTTATTTGCATTTCTGGCAAATCACTTCAATGCTGGGTTTGACAGAAGACAGCTGGATTCTTATATCTGCTTCCGTATTCAATCTGTGGGGACATGTCATTTTGGCCAAAATACATGAAGAACATTTGGCCCCCCACAGACAAGTATTTGTAAAGGGAGGGATATTTTAATGTCTTTTTCAGATAATTGGTGACACTCTTCTTCGCTGCTACATCAGAGCTTCACAAATGGTAGTTTCTTAAAGGTTAGTTGCAATGTGGAGCCTGGATCATAATCATGCAACTTTTTGTAATTTGTTACCCTATGAGGTATTGGAGTATCTGACCCCTTGAACCTCGTTCTATGCAGAATTTTGAAATAGTATATCTTCCTCATTGGGGAAAATATCGCTTCACTGAGTTATGCAGGTCTTTCAAATATTAACCTTTCAGGATAAGATATAAAAAATTGCATTTATTGATAACAGCACCTATCTCATCAGAAAATTCCTAAAGCATTGGAAAGCTGTCAAGCTCCTGCTGGCACATAACAATTTTTCCAAAAATTCTGATTTCCCTGGAAAGCTTGAATTTTATCATTGGCAATAAATAGTTTGTTTTCCTTGAAGTAACAGGTTCACTCCCTCATATCTGAGAAAATGTCTGCCAGATACTCAAGTCTGAAAAAACAGAGTTGGCCATTTTTTCAAATGATAATGGTGATCCTCAGAAAAGTTCAGCTCACAGCTCAAACAACCACATAAGTGCTTTCCCCGAAGACAAACACCTGAGCTCAGTTCGCAGCAGAAGGGTTTCATGCGGCTTTCCCATTTCGATGCAGAATATTACAAAAGAGGGCAGGAGGACGGGGGCTAGGTGAGAAGGGTGAAGGGATTAAGCAAAGAAACAAAAAGAGAATCATGGACACAGACAACAGTATGCTGACTGCCGGAGAGGGGTGGGGGGAGGCAGAAGAAGGGAAATGGGGAGGGGGATGGTGACAGAAGGAGACTGAACTTGGGGTGGTGAACACACGCTACAATATACAGGGGATGTGTTGTAGGGTTAAATACCTGAAATCTATATAATTTTTAACCAATCTCACCCCAATAAATTCAATTAAAAAATAACAGATGTGTACTCATCTTTTTAAAAAAGATGTGTACTTACCCTGGCTGGTGTGGCTCAGTGGATTGAGTACCAGCCTGCGAACCAAAGGATCGTCGTTTTGATTCCCAGTCAGGGCACATGCCTGGGTTGTAGGCCAGGTCCCCAATTGGGGGCGTGTGAGAGGCCGCCACACATTGATGTTTCTCTCCCTCTCTTTCTCCCTCCCTTCCCCTTTCTCTAAAAATAAATAAATTAAATTAAAAAAAATGTGTACTCAAGATTTAATAAAATTAATAATTTCCTTGCTTTACCAAGGACATTTTAATGTGATTTAAAGAGAAATTGGCTTATTTTTTAAAAACACTGAGCATATGGCTACAAAGAATCTGACTCCCACTACAGCCTGGTGACGCTGCCTGGACATACACCACGTGGCTAGCAGTTTCGCAACATCAATGCAAACGTCAGCATAGTGACAAAGGCAAATAATGTATTTTTATGACAATAGTTTTGACTTCATGTATCCCCTAAAGATCTCAGAAATATTCCTCTCTCCTCATTCTGTGGACCCGCTTTAAGAACTATTATCCTAGAGCCCTGGGATCAGATGGCAGAGCTCCCTTTAGTGGTGGAAAAGGTCCCACAGCATAAAACTATGTAATTCAAATCAACTGTGTAATTCACAATGTGCCTTGAGGGTGACTTAGTTTCTAAAGAAATCACAATGAATTATTAGAATAATGGAAGCTACATTTATTTAATTTAACACAGACAAACCACGACCACAGTAAATGGAGCAAAGCACGCAAATTTTCTCAATCAACAAAATTCCTATTAGAACCAGTTGTTTCTTTAAACTTACCTGTTTAAGTATCTATAGGCTTCTTCAAATGTTTCCACTGCTGAAACTGAGCTGCCATTGATTTCATTAAACATCAGGTGTAATTCACTTAAAAAAAAGACATTTTATTTAGAAAGAAAAGTAACTGGAAAAGGCCATCGATTTTAGAGTTTTAAAAATACGCACAATAGGATTCTTGGAACTGATGAAATAAGATAGCCCCTTGTTGGCCCTTCATTAACCAGAATTCCTGTGTGGTCTTCCAGGCACAGACAAGCAGGACAGTGACCAGCTGCGTCTTCCAGTCCAGAGTGATGGAGACAAATAATTACCCTCGTGTGGACTCTGAGTTCCGATACACCCTCTTCCCGATTTTTTACAGTATTATCTTTGTGCTGGGGGTCATTGCCAATAGTTATGTGCTGTGGGTCTTCATCCACCTGTACCCTTCCAAGAAACTCAATGAGATAAAGATCTTCATGGTGAACCTCACCATGGCTGACCTGCTCTTCTTGGTCACCCTGCCCCTGTGGATCATCTACTACTACAACGAAGGTGACTGGATTCTTCCTAAATACCTGTGCAATCTGGCTGGCTGCTTCTTCTTCATTAACACCTACTGCTCAGTGGCTTTCCTGGCTGTCATCACTTACAACCGCTACCAGGCGGTGACGCAGCCCATCAAGACGGCTCAGGCCACCACCCGCAAGCGTGGCATCTGTTTATCCCTGGTCATCTGGGTGGCTATTGTGGCCGCTGCAGCCTACTTCTTCGTCCTGGACTCCACCAACACAGTGCCCAAAAAGACTGGCATAGGCAACATCACTCGCTGCTTTGAACATTATGAGGAGGGCAGCATCCCAGTGCTCACCATTCACATCTTCCTTGTGTTTGGCTTTCTCCTTGTCTTCCTCCTCATCCTCTTCTGCAACCTGGTCATCATCCGCACGCTGCTCACGCAACCCATGCCGATGCAGCGCAATGTGGAAGTCAAGCACCGGGCGCTGTGGATGGTCTGCACGGTCCTGGCTGTGTTCATCATATGCTTTGTGCCTCACCACATGGTGCAGCTGCCCTGGACCCTGGCCGAGCTGGGCTACCAGAATGGCACGTTCCACCAGTCTATTAACGACGCACATCAGATCACCCTCTGCCTCCTTAGCACCAACTGTGTCTTAGACCCTGTCATCTACTGTTTCCTCACCAAGAAGTTCCGCAAGCACTTTACCGAGAGGTTCCACAGCATGCGCAGCAGCCGAAAGTGCCCCCTGGCCACCATGGAGACGGGTACTGAGGTGGTCTTGCCACTCAACCACATCTCTGCCAATTCCCTCAAAAATTAGGCAGGCCCAGAGACTTCTCCTTCGTGGACATCATGACTGACATGGGGGAAGAAGAGATATTTGCGGTGGACTGGGCACCTCCTCCCTGGGCACTGGGTGGCCCATGAGATATGGAGGCTACCTCCCCAAGGTGGGGATGATAAAGAGCCAAACTGCTGAAAATCCCAAACTGGAATGAATCCCTTGAGCCACCTTTGGGCACCTGCCATAGTAACCTTGGCTAGTGACCTCCTCCTGAGTGCCTGAATGTGAGAGCTCTGGAAGAAAAGTCAGAGCTGGGGCAGGAGTTGGTGGCTGAGTCACCCAGTTCACCCTACAGGACAGCTGCCCGCGCAAGTGTGGGCCACTGCTCCCTTTATCACTGGAAAGGCAGAGGAAGGGGTTTCCGGAAAGGGACGCTCTCTTGGCAATGTGGCAGTATCTCTGGGACAGAATTTTGAGATAAAATGGGGCCACCCTATCTCCATCCGCAGGCCCGAAGTCTTTGTAACACTTCTTAGGGACGTGGCTCAGTGGCAACTTCTCTCACCTCGCCCAATAACACGTCCTGAACGGTAACCAGGGAGGGCAAATGCGCGGAGACCGCACTCTAGGGTGGGGAGCTTGTTTCCCGAGGCAGATGTGTCTCCCTGCACAGACCTCGCTGCATAGATATTTTTGCAATATCTATGTACCAGCTGTGTGCTTGCTTAATAAATATTTTTCTTGAAATTGGGTCACTTTTTAAAACTTAAATTATTCAAAAGGATGTTTATGACTAAATTGTAAACAAAAACGAATGCCACCTGCCACACACAGAAGGTAAACTTAAAGCATAATTATTAAAATTAAAATACTCTTGGTGTCCTGTCTAAAGTCACCTCATATGCCCCCAGAGACTTGCACAGTGCACTTGAGGAAACACCGCTATAATATGTATGAAGTGCACAGGGTCTGTATTCAGTAAGTGCTCAATTGAGAGTAAGTTGACAGTCTAACTCCCTTGCTTCTTCCAGAATGCTGCCCCAACACACAGGACAGGGTCTTGCTCCTACCCAGGGCCCATGGAGGAGTATTTCAGTCTGTGGCCCATGCTACAGCCCTGCTGGTCGCCTTTCTGCTCTGAATACAGCCACGTTTACTCCCCCTGTGGTCCCTGCTTGTTTGTGACCTCAGATGCTCTCTCTTCTTTTTGCCCAGAATATTCCTTATAGATAACCTTCCTGAAGGCCTTCAGGCAGGGTCATTGTCTTTCTCCTAGCAGCATTTTAGGGCTGGAAGGGTCTAACTTCTTTGTACCTTAATTGCTACAGTTACTGAAGTTTGTACATTTCAATGCCTGTCTTCCCCTTCCTGGGGCAGGAACTGAATCTTGTTACTCATCAGTGTATTGACAGTTCCTCGCAGGCCTGGAATTGAGATCAGTCTGTCTCCGAAGCCCACTGCTTTCCCAGGGTGTAGCATCATCAGACATATTGACATGTATATGCTCTTATTTTGAAAGGGTTTAAGAGACTCTACAGGGACAGGTAGAAAAGGAATTTAATAATATATATCCTTCCAAAGTTCTATGTTCATACTTAAGGGAAGATGTCAGGGATTTTCAGAGGATCAGAACGTTTTGGAGCTGGACGGGTCCAATCCGTTTCTTACTAAGGGGGACATGGGACTCAGAATGGCCAAGTGATTGTAGAAATTACACAGCATGGAACTGCAACAAACACAGGATTGGTTGCTAAGCTCTGTGTCTTGCTTCTTGCAATGATGACAGGGATGACAGGAAAAGCTGACTTGTGATTATTTCGAAGAAACAAGATCACCAGTCAGGATTTCCAAGCCATCTTGTAAGTCAAGAAGGCCCTACCCTGTATTTCCCCCTTATCTCAGCTTTCCCTCAGGGCGTTGCTCCCGGGATCTCAGCTGGGGAATGTGAGCACAGGCAAGACCTGCCCCACCGGGAAAGATGAGTGATAGACAGGAGAGTGGTAAGTGTGGGTGTTGGGGGAAAACCCCCGAAGCTTAACTTCAGGAATGATTCCCAAGAACTGACTCATCGCCTTATTCAAATTCCTAGGAGCTTTAATAGCAGAAACTTATACATACATGGGCAAAGCAGCTGTCTGCTCTCGGTGGTAGCCGGTCAGGAAAAAATCCACACCCTCCCAGAACAGGGTCTCTTTTTTATAGGGGCTTAATAGTAAAACCACACGGCAGGTAGTCATGCAGACCACCAGAAAGAACAGTGCATTTCTAAGTTAACAGGTAACATCAGGCAGTTATCCACACTCTATATATTCATTAACTTCCTTCCTGGGGGCATGATATTTATTTTGGGGCAGCATTCCAGCTTTCTGGGTAGTCAGTCAAGACTGAGGCTACAGAGGGTTAAACGGTCACAGAAGTTTAAACAGAGTCCAGCATTTCCCAGAAGCCTCCACCACTGGAGCCTTGCTGCATCTCTGACTTCCCCCTCAGGTGGTCACGGTTGACTAGACCTGGGCACGTCTATGCTGCTTTTCATTCATCTACGTTATATCTGTGCTTGAGGCCTGTGGCTAAAAATAGGTACAATAAAATGCTCTTGTGAAATATAACTGGGTTTTTTGTGTGTGCAGACTTATATTTTTGTAATACTCATTCTGTTTCCCCTGACATTCTGCCAGCAAGCCATCCCCCCACCTACCCAGTCATTCATTCATCAGTTTGTCTATCCATGCATGCATCCGTCCATCCAGGCTGACAAACACCTCTAGAGTACGTATTTTGGTCCAGTAACTGTGCCAAGCACAGTTTTTGTTTTGTGTCTCACACCCTCTGTGAAAGGTAGGTGATTCCATCCCCATAGAAATGAATGAAATAAACAAGGACCTGAGCTGACTCAATGTGACAGTGACTGCCTCCCAGGTACTTTGGTACAGAGGAAAGGGGACTACTTTTTGTTAAGCCCCAGATACTTGCTTGCCACCTTCACAAATCTTATCCCATGAATCCTCTCAACAACTGCACAGAATTGATATTTTCATACCATTTTACAGATGAGGAAGTTGAGGCTTGGAGGGATTCTGTGATTGTTTTAAAAGATTTTATTTATTTATTTTTAGACAGAGGGGAAGGGAGGGAGAAAGAGAGGGAGAGAAACATCAATGTGTGGTGGCCTCTCATGCCCCCCCCCCCCTACTGGGGACCCAGCCCTCAACCCAGGCATGTGCCCTGACTGGGAGTTGAACCGGCGACCCTTTATTTCACAGGCTGGCGCTCAATCCACTGAGCCACACCAGCGAGGGTGGTTCTGTGATTTGTAAAGGTAAAAGAGCTAGTAAGTGACAGAATAATATTTAAACTCAGATCGGTCTTAGTAAGTATGAATCCCTTTCCTTCTCTCTTCCCTCCATGTGACTGTGATTTTGCTCAAGTCCCTCTAGGCACTGTCCTTGCTTTGGTGTGTGCTGGGGTAGGAGTCTCTTGAGGATCATATCAGCTGGCAAGGGGTCCTGCCTTGCTGTTTCTAGCTTCCTGTTTGAGTTGAGGGCTCTGATGTCCAGCAGCAATGACTTCTTCCCTGGTGTAGCTCCTGTGGTCAGTTAGGGAGGCGCTCCTACAGGTGGACAGTGGGTGTGAATGCAGTGCTTCAGGAAACTTTCGAAGCCAGAAAGTCATTGTCACTGAAGCTAGAAGGTGCATTAAGTGGTCCCCTGGATCTTGACATCTCTGTAAGAGGAGGGAAAGGGGTGAACACTCAGTAGTTACTGACCACTTATTGTGTTCAGGGCACTGTGAGGGGGACTTCACATCATCACCTGTGGACAGAACTGACTCTTCCCTCTATCCGAATTACTTTTTCCTCCAGATATGTGTGTGGCTTACTCCCTTGACTTCTTCAAGGCATTACTCAAATGTCTTCTTCTCAGTGAGGTCTGCCTTGACCACCTTATTTAAAGCAGAAGCTTAGAATGAAATGATTCCCAAGGCCACACAGTGAATGACTGGGTCTGTTTGGCTCCTTGCTTCCTATTCTACATTGGCTTCCCCTGTCCACACCCTTCACGACGTCTACATGTGAAGGTCCACATCTTCCATCTTCCAGACAAGAAAAGCGAGTATCAAAAAGGGGAAATGACTTATCAAGGTAACTTAATAGAACAGGGATGCAGAGATCTTTTATTACCTCCGTTTTGCAAGACACTTCTCTTATACACGTTTCTGTCTGGATGCATGTTGTTTCCTTTAATCTTCTCTGGTCTTGTCCCTCACAACAGTTCTAGGGCGCAATGTCCTTGACTTCTTTTGTATCTTTTTCTGTGTGTATTACTTTCACATTGACATAAAGGACATAATACATATTTTGGGCTGTGGACCTCATTCTACGTCTCATTTTTTCCCAATTCCATTCGGCATTGTTTTTACAATTTAACTACATTGTAGTGTGTACATCTGGTTCATTGATGCCAACATCTGCTCTATCATCCTCCACTGTGTGCTTTTACATCTTACTTACCTATTTCGCTGGTAATGGACACTTAGGTTGCCCTCAACTCCTTTCAGGAGATGCTTTCCCATGTTCCCCTAAGGACAAATGTAAGAATATCTCTGGGCATGTATACCCAGGAGTGACATTCCCAGGTCACAGGCTACACCCATACTTAATGGAAGGAAGAATTGCCAAGTAAATCACTTCTGGAATGGCTGCACCAGCCTACACTCATTTCCACTCATAGTTACATGAGCGTTTCTATTTCCCCAATTCCTCACCCACCCTTGGCATTGTCCAACTTTCAAATTGTTGGTAGGTGTGAAGTAAAATTTTGGTTTTAGTTTGAATTTTTCTCTGGTTACTAATGGGTCTGTAATCTGTACTCATTAGTCAGTTGAGTTTGAATGCTGACCCCAAAGCCTGCACGGTGTCACATAGGGATCAATAAAGTGGCCTCTGGGGCCATGGGACCAGGCTCAATTTCCAGCTCCACCTAGCCTGTGATGTGGGGCAGACTATTGGGCTCTCTGGGCTTCTGTTTCTGCATCCCTAAAATGCGAATAGTCTTACTGTTGACATAATGGCAGAGTTGTGAGGATTTAAAATTGCTTAGTGCCTGGCAAGGAATAAACACTTAGTGAGCGCTAGGTTCTGTCCGGGTAGATGGTGTTGTTCTCCCCCCAGCCTCCCTTTACTCTCTAGCCCACAGCCCATTCCCTTTGCCCTCTTCAGAAAGTTTGTGTTATGTAACTCCAAATTCTCTTTTGAAATGTGAAACTGTAAAAGACCTCTCTTTTACACAGAATGTACTAGTCTGGCTTTGTTTTTATTTAACTTCCTAGGTCATTCTAAAATACATGTGGAAAATGTTTCAAGAATTGTCACATGCAAGAATCTGGGGATTTTTGACTTTTGGAAGGAAGTAGTGAATCAGTTCCTTAAAAGAAATTATGGGGTATCCAAGGACACTATCAACAGAGTAAAAAGGCAGCCCACTGAATGAGAGAAATTCTTTGCCAATCATATATCTGGTAAGGGACTGATATGCAGAATAGAACTCCTAAGACTCAAAGTAAAAAAACAACTCAATGAAAAAATGGTTGAAGGACTTGAATAGACATTTCTCCAAAGCAGATGTACAAATGGCCAACAGGCACGTGAAAAGACGCTCAATATCACCAATCATTCGGGATATGCAAATCAAAATCATGGAGAGATAAAAGCAGAAAACAAGTGTGGACAAGTGGAGAAATTGGAACACTGTATTGCTGGTGCGAACATATGTAATGGTACAGCTTCAGCGAAAAACAGTGTACAGTTCCTCAAAAACTTAAAAATAGAGTTACCATATGACCCAGTAATTCCACTTCTGGATATGCAAGCAAAAGAATTGAAAGCAGGGACTTGAACACCAAGGCTTATAGAAGCAATATTCACAGTAGTTAAAGGGGGAAGCAACCCAAACCCATCAAGGGGTGAACGGATAGACAAAATGCGGTGTAGACCTACAATGGAATATGACACGGCCCTTAAAGGGAGGAAATTCTGACACAGGCTAGGACATGGATGAACCTGGAAGACATTATGCTAAACAAGATGAGCCAGACAAGGGACAAATATTGTATGGTTCCACTTATATAAGATGGCCTGGAGTAATCAAATTCATGGAGACAGACAGGAGAATTTGTGGGTGCCAAATGTCGGGGAGAAGGGCATGGGGGGTTGTAGATGAATGGATATGGAGTTTCAATTTGGGGGGATAAAAAATTTCTGGCGATGGTTGGTGGTGATATTTGTACACCAGTGTGAATGTATTTAATGTGGATAAACTGTACATTTAAAAAAAAGTTAAAATGGTAATTTCATGTTACCACACACACAAATTTTTAAAAAGAAGAGAAGATAGGGTAGAAAGAAATTAGGTGAGAAGGGCGAAATTGAGGCTCCCAAAGGAGCCTTTTTCACAGGGGGCCCAACACGTTCAAGGTGGTGCTGCCTGGTGTTGATTCACCAAACTCTGCTTGAGTTACTGGGTGTGAAAGAGCCTAGTCAGTAAAATTCTTTCTTTTTCAAATTATTTTGATTGATTTTGTTATTACAGATGCCCCAATTTTTCCCCTTTGTACCCCTCCACCCAGCACCCCCCACTCCCTCAGACAATCCCCGCACCATTGTCATGTCCATGGTCATGTGTATAAGTTCTTTGGCTACTCTATTTCCTATACTGTACTTTGCATCCCCATGGCTATTCTGTAACTACCTATTTGTACTTCTCAATCCCCTCACCTCTTCACCCATTACCTCACACCCCCTCCCATCTGGCAACCATCAAAATCCTCTCCTATCTGTGATTTTGTCTCTGTTTTTGTTTGCTTAATTTGTTTTTTAGATTCAATTGTTGATAGATACATATTTATTGCCATTTTATTGTTCCTAGTTTTGATCTTTTGCTTAAATAAGGCCCTTTAACATTTCATATAATAATGGTTTGATGATGATGAATTCCTTTAGTTTTTTCTTGTCTGGGAAACTCTTTATTTGCCCTTTGATCCTAAATGATAGCTTTCCGGGATAGAGCAATCTTAGCTGTAGGTCCCTGCTTTTCATGACTTTGAATATTTCTTGCCAATCCCTTCTAGCCTGCAAAGCTTCTTTCAAGAAATCAGCTGCAGTCTTTTGGGAACTCCCCTGTGGGTAACTAACTGCTTTTCTCTTGCTGCATTTAAGATTCTCTCTTTATCTTTAACTTTTGGAATTTAATTATGATGTGTCTTGGAGTGGGCCTCTTTGCATCCACTTTGTTTGGAACTCGCTGTGTTCTCCACTGTAGATATGATAGAATGTATATTTAACCTAGGTAGTGCTAACACAATTCTAATTTTCTGTTTGCTTGTGTACTCATTTGATTCATACTTTTCTCCCCAACACAACCTCTAGGAGCCTATAAGATCCAGGGGAGCAAGGCTTTGTCTGTGCCTGTTCACCATTAAATCCCCAGTACCTTGTTCTGTAGGCACTAAAAGCCTCTGAACAACACGGGCGCACGTGCTCTTTTTCAGATCAGGACACTGAGGCTCGTTCCAAAGTCACAGAGCCAGGAGTGGCTAAAACCCCCAAATCTGACGCCAAAACCTATTCCTTCTTCTTTTCACTCTGTTGTCCTCTGAAGGGGGGAATGGTTGGATTCTCAGTGTGCAGTTCTAGAAACTTCATCTGCTCCCTGGGGACTGTGGAAATGGATCTGAAAAGGCTGATGGTTTGCCCGAGCTTTTGGGAGTGGGAAGAAGTTCTCCTTGTCCTTTCTTTCCTATTATATCTCTTTTTCCTCCCTTCCTCCGTCTTTCTCCATACTTCTGTTACTCCTTCCTACTTTCCAAAACATGTACAGAGTTCTTGCCCTTTGCTAGACTCTTTTCTGGAAGATGGTGACATGGAGATCAATCAAAATCTAGTCTGTTGGAGGTCTAGGTCAGTAAATAAATTCCAATCCAGTATGGTTTTCTCCTCTAAAAACACAAACACTGGGCCCTGGCTGGTGTGGCTCAGTGGATTGAGTGCCAGCCTGTGAACCAAAGGGTCACCGGTTCAATTCCCAGTTGGGGCACATGCCTGGGTTGCAGGTCAGGTCCCCAGTATGGGGTGCACAAGAGGTAATCACATGTTGATGTTTCTGTCCCTTTCTTTCTCCCTCCCGTTCCCTCTCTCTAAAAACAAACAAAGAAAGAAACAATCATCTTTACTACATCAGTCAAAGTTTTTGGATGCAAAACTGAAACTGTCTCTGGAATGGACTTTATTAGAAGGACATTGAATGGAACCCAGCCTCAGGAAACAGCAGGATGGGAAGATAATGGACCCAAATCCACATTCTAGGAACAAGGTGGTGAGGACACTGCCACTGCCCTTCTAAGACTGTCCCTTAAGATTCACAGACCAGGTGGGAGCATCCCATGAACCAAACATGGCTCACCTTTCCAGACTCAGCTGCCTAGATGCAGGTAGAGGAGATAACCACCCCATTTCAGGGCAAAATGGGAGTTGGCACTCAGAACCCTTGACACTGTTGCCCTCATTTCCTTGTGTTTCTTGAGAGGCATCAGGGCCAAAGAACCTCTTGGGAGGTTGTCTATTCATCAATCCTTGGACAATGATCAGCTGTTGAGTAGCAAGGCTGGAACTTGAATTTGGGTCTACATATACAATAGCAGTTAGTGTTCTTGGTTGCAAGCCACAGATACAACCTCTGCCAATTTTCAGCAAAAGAGAATTTATTGGAAAGATGTGGGTAGGGCTCGGAGAATTAATGGGTAGCTGGAGTAGCAAGTTTGAGGACAGACAAGAACCAGGGAGAGAAGGGGGCCCGGGATCAGGTTGCAGGCACATGTTTGCTGGAGTGCTGCCGCACCACTATGATGAATGACCTCCAACAAGATCTTCTATCTTGGCTGCACTATCCCAAAATTCAAATTCTCAGGAGAAGGTTTAGCTTTGATGAGATTAGCTTTCATTATAGCTCTATCCTCCAGGGTAAGAAAGGTGCGGCTTCTTCAGTGGGATGGGTCTTTTAGAGTTATTTTTCCATCGAGGCTGCAAAGCAAATTATGGTAGTCCCCTCTTATCTGTGGGGGTTATGTTCCAAAACTCCCAGTGGATGCCTGAAACCTCAGATATGCCAAATCCTATATATATAGGTATCATTTTTTCCTTTACATAATTTACTCTCTTTTTTTTTTAAGATTTTATTTATTTTTAGAGAGGGGAAGGGAGGAAGAAAGAGAGACAGAGAAACATCAATGTGTGGTTGCCTCTCACACGCCCCCTACAGGGCATTTGGCCCACCACCCAGGCGTGTGCCCTAGACTGGAAATCAAATTGGCAACGCTTTGGTTTGCAGGCGGGCACTCAATCCACTGAGCCACACCAGCCAGGGCCCTTTAAGTACATACCTATGATAAAGTTTAATTTATAGATCAGGCACATAAGAGATTAACAACAATAACTAATAGTAAAGTCTAACAATTATAACAATGTACTGTAATAAGTTATATGGTGACATTATTAAGTAAAATAAGGGTTACTTGAGCATAAGCACCGCAATACCATGACAATCGATTTGATAACTGAGTGACTGATGGATAACTGAGTGACTACTAAGTGACTAATGAGCAGGGAGCTTACAGGGCACGGATATGCTGGACAAAGGGATTACTCACATCCTGGGCAGGATGGGGTAGGATGAAACCAGACTTTATCATGCTACTCAGAATGGTGTGTGATGTAAAACCTATGAATTGTCTATTTCTTGGATTTTTTTCATTGAATATTTTTACACTATAGTTGACCCTGCATAATGAAATAGCAGTGGAACCACACATAAGGGGGCATTACTGTAATATGGAAACATCAGTTATCTATTGCCACAATAATGGTGCACAGCAAACAATGACATACTTCAGAAGCATGCAACAGTAAGCTTATACATCTTCTGGTCAGCTAGGCAGCTCTGCAGATCTCTGTGGGATTTGCTCATGTGTCTGGAAGTTGGCTAGTTGTGGGCTGATCTAGTCTGACCTTCACTACAAAGACTAGGATCTCTAGCTCTGCCCCTCCACTAGGTTAGTTCTGGCATGTTCTCATGTGTAATGGCAGAGGCCGAAGAGTGCTTTCTAAGCCCTGGCTTGCATCACATTTGCTAATGTCCTATTGGCCAAAGTAAGTTACACAACTAAGACCAGCATCGGAGACAGCACTGCAAAATTTCGTGGCAAGGGGTGTCGACAAAGGGAAAGGTGAAGAGTCAGTGTCATGTTTGCAATCCACAGGGGAATGGTGCATGCCGCTACAAGGAGCCAATGTTTATGATAGCCATCCAAGTCCAAGTTCTTTCCATGGTCCACACTACCTGCATCCCCAACCAAAGGAGCATTTCTCCAGGGTGGATCTCTGCCCTCATTCAGTGGTATCACTGGAATGTCAGCTGTACCAGAGCAGGAAATTTTGTCAGTTTTGTTACTATGTAAGCTCACTGCCCTGAACAGGGCTTGACAAAGAGTGGTTGAATGAAAATTACCTTGTGAACTTTATGCATCTAACCAAGGTTTTTCACTTTTGTGGGGCATTGTATGCTATGGAGGAAAGGACTTAGATTTGAAGACAAACCAACCTTGGTTAGAATCGGGGCTTCATCATTCACTACTGAGTGATCTTGGGCAAATTATCCAGTTTTCCTGGGCCTCACTTTCCTGTAGTGGAAATCTTTTGGGGTGACTTCTTAGTGCCACCTCCCCATTTTCTAGTAATTGCCCTTCCAATCTTCACATGTTTAATGTGATAGGGCTTCTAGTATTTTGTTACCCTGGCCCCCTTTCTCAACCCTATCTCAGCTGATTGGACCACGAGTATGGATCTGATCCAAAATGTGCCAATGAGAGCCTTAGTCTGGTCGACCTTTTAAATGGAGGAGATAGGAACTCAGGAGCTGGCTATAGCCATTATCTATGGGATAGAGCTGGTCTGCGGCAGGAGAGAAGACAAAGCTCTCATTCCGAAGCACTTCTTAGGCCTACATGCCTGTCAAACCGCCAGGTAGATAGCTAGATAATCATTGGCATAATAAGTAAGGTCATAGTCTCTGGTTCCAAACCACCTTGGTGACTCAGCCAGGGGTCACGCTTACTAGCTGTGTGACCCTGACTGCATCATTTTACTTTCTGTGGACTAGTTCTCATCTGTGAAGTGGGAATGACATGAATACCTACTTCATGGGGTTGCCTAATGATGAATAAAAGTGCAAATAACAATACCTAATACATGGTGAGCACTAAGTAAACACTACCTGTTATCATCATCCGTGTCCTTGGGTTCCAGACCACACCCTTTGATGCTTAAAATGAATCCCCTTCCCCACCCCTCTCCCCCCGCTTTTATTTAGGGAAAGCTCACTTCAATGGGTTGTTGATTCCAATAGGAAGAATCTGAACTCTTGACACCCTGTAAGAACTCGATGTTTGCATGCTTCCCATCCTTTCGACCCTGCCTTCCTCAGACTTCAACTATTTTCACTCACCTGGGCCACGCTGGGGCCCAGTGAGGGAGATGAGGCTTCTGGTGTGGATGGTCTTGCCACAGCTTGGTCTGGCCCCTTTCTGAGATGGATCTAATCTTTTCTGATAAGGTCGTTAGAACCACACACTTTGATACCTCATTCTGCATTTAGATGAGTGAGTCACAGATGCTGAGCTGCCTTCCCCCAGGAAGACTCTCACCTCCAGACGCACTCTGGATTTCTCATTGTTGGGTACATGACTCAGGGCAAAGCAGCCCTGGAGGGTGGGGTGAGGGTAGATGGTGGCAGAAGCTAAACTCAATTTTTCTCATTTGTGTTCTGCAGGCACAGTCCTTTCCCTGGTCCTTGGGAGCTACATACGAAGGGAGGAAGCTGTGCCACTGGCTTAAGGGGACTGGGGCAAGAGGCTTGGAGATGTGGACTGACTTCTTGATTCATGTGATAATATTCCAGCCTGGAGATCAAGTGAATGATGGGGAGGTTTTCTTCCTCTGAGCTGGCTTCCTCAGCCTCCTAGGCTCTGCTCTTTGAGGCTCCTCCTCGAAGCCCACCCCTGGGACCACCCTAGCAAGAACAGGAGGTATGTGCAAGTGCGGTAGGAG
Organism: Macrotus californicus; assembly: GCA_007922815.1. Lineage (NCBI taxonomy): Eukaryota > Metazoa > Chordata > Mammalia > Chiroptera > Phyllostomidae > Macrotus > Macrotus californicus. Next base: position 177,079 of record VMDR010000573.1, read on the forward strand.
GTTGCAGAATCCGTTTTGTCTCCTGCATCCATTTGTTTCTGGGTGTGGCAAGCAGGAAGATGATCCCCAGAGATGAGTCAGCTGTTGTCCCTGCCCCTGCCCCTGCCCCTTCTCTCATGTGGAGAAAACAGTTATGGACACAGAAAAGGACATAAAGGGTTGGCGAATGCTTCTGGGGACCCATCAATCCATGAGGCTGCAGCCTTCTCCTTCTGACAGGTTGACTCAGTTCTTGACTGGGATCTGCCTCAGTTTTCCTACCTAGTTCTCCAGTGGCACATAGACATAGCTTCAGGTTTTGCTTATTATCTTTGTCAATGAAAATGGGGCTATGTATTGAGTAATAAAACTGACAAGCTTGAGGGGCCACACGGCAGGCCTGACAAGCTTAGTGACCGAAAGGAGCCACACGGGATTGTCTGATTGCAAATTCCTAGTTGGGCAGGTCATTGTGGGTAGTCACATCCCAGGCCTACAGCCTCCTTAGCAAAAGGTCAATCTTTACCTTAAGTTAGCTCTGTCCTTATGTATCGAGGGTATCATAGGTTTGAAATGTCAGAGTAATTTTCTTTTCCTCCTCCTTGAAGGCACACAACCTAAGGAGCATGAGACCACTGGAGCACGAGACCACAGAGTCCCCCACTGTCATCTCGTTCCCCGAATGCCATCTCCATGCGCTGTGAGTGCTAATGTTAACTATCCTCTACCCACCAACGGAAAAAAGGTATCCGCTTCTCCATGTTGCCTTTTTGTCAGTCCTAGAGACTTCCCAGCTTTGCTTTTTCCTGCCTCCTTAACCTACCACCAATGGATTTATTTCGCACACCTTCCTTAGGTCTTCTCCTTGGAGTCTAATGCATAAAATAAGCTGCAAAACTGCCATTCTCCTGAGCATTTCAGATCTTGCTCCCTGGCATCATCAGTTTGGCTCAAACAGACTCATGAAAATTCTCTTTAGGTTTGGATATTTCTTACATTGACACCTTCCCCTTGGTTGTACCAACCAAGCACCGGCCAAGGTCACACCAAGTTCCCCACCCCTCCTTGCATCCCAAAGCTGGACTGCCTGACCTCCCGTACAGGAGGTGCCACTAGAGCTGGGTCAGAGAGCCTAGACCCACCCACCAAACATGCTCCTTGCCCAGCCCATGCCCGAGTCAACTACATTAATTATGTTTTGAGTTTTTGTCGAAGAGCCAGCCTGGGGAAGGGGCATGGGTCCTGGAATCAGACACTCTAGGCTAGGATTCTGAGACTGTTATCGCTTACTTGTTGTGTAACCTTGAGCCGGCCACCTCCCCACTCCGAGTCTCAGTTCCCACACCTGTCAAAGAGGCTGAGAATCCCCTACCTCGGAGCTGGGAGGGTTTAACGAGATGACCTACCTGTGGTCCCTCGCACATTGCCCTCTCTCCACACACCACTGTAGAAGGGAAAGAAGCTCTGTATCATCATTCCTCTTCAACTGTTTAAATTATCCTTTGCCCTGAAGCTTTGCATCGCCTACTATCAGATCACGATCTCAGCTCAGTGCTGAGGGGCCAGGTCTGGGAACAGGAAACCGCACACCGGAGCAGCCAGTCACGGGAGACAGGTGGCCAGACACAGTGGTGGAGGGCATGACCCTGGAGGCAGTGTGCTGGGGTTCAAATCCCGGGTTTAACTCTATTGAGTTATTAGCAAACTACAGTATTTCCTGTAGCCTCAGTTTCCCTATTTGGTTTATGAGGGGTAAAATAGCAGCATATACTGCACAGAATTCTCCTGAGGATTAAATGAAATAATCTGTCGGGTGTAAAACATGGAAACTTCCACAAAACACACACTCAAAACACCTTTGGTGCATAGGCCATGTCCAAGGTTTTGCTACTTTACTTTTTTCTTTTTTATATAACTTAATTAAGGTAATGCTCCAGAGAGGAATTGCTGCCTCCTGAAATATTTTACCAAATTGCTTTTCAAAGGACCGTGCCAGTTACCATGTCACAAGCAAACTGGGTAAGTACTGGCTTTCTCATGTCTTCACTAGCCCTGCCCATCATAACTATTACAAGTTTTTACTAATCTGTAGGTGTCTCACAGTTGCCTTAGTTTTTGTCTCTTTAACAGAAAAGGTGAACAGGCTATGCCAGTAAGTTTTTTGGAACTGGGGAGGTATAATTTCCTTGAAGAGGGAACTCAGAAAGAAAAAAACACACACACGCTTTGTAAATATCTTGAAAATTGAGGATGTTGTTCCTCCTCTCAGCTGCCGCCACTTCTCTTTTCTGAGACATCCATTTCTGTGCATCTCGCTTAGTTCCCTTGGCTTTGCCACTTGTAGCTCTGGAACGTAGAAGTGTCCCAAAATGGTGACACTTTAGAAGCCTGAGATAAACTTTTAATGAAACTCCAGAGAGACTTCTATGTTTCTTGGGACATGCATTTTGTTATGACAACTTTCCAACTCAGAGGAGAAACGTAAATTTCTCTAGAAAATTATTGAAGGAGATGAAATTCAGTTTATCCGTCTGTAAAATGGGTGGGAGGAGGTTGGGATGAGGCGATCTCCAAAGGGCTCTGCATTTGAAAGGGAGCAGCTTCAGGGGCCCACAGAGACCTGTAAGGACTTGATTGGCTAAACATTTCTTGGGAGGAGGAAGAATTAAGCCGAGACCAAGCAGCTTGTGATTCTCAATGTCCCGGGAACCTATAGACTGACAGAGAGTTAAGAATGCAAGAAAAGGGAACTGGAGCCCAAGTAGACCAGAAGCCATAGACTTGCAGTCCGCACGCCCCATCATATCCTTAGTGATATCGAGAGGGACCCTCGGTTTCCCACTCCCCAGGACCTGAAAGTCCAAGACAGTTTTGTTAAACTTTCTCCATCTTAGCAGGGTCCCTTAGATGTGGGAGTAAGAGGTTCCTCCAGGGCAGGACATGTCAAGGGAGACACATGCCCCTTGCTTGTTCTCCTTCACTGAGATTATATTTGCAATATTTGCATTCTTCTTCTTTGGCATTTTTAGAATATAAACTTTAAGAAGGCGGAAAATTACATTTGTCTCATTCATTGTTGTATGAAGATGCTAGGTGTTCAAGAAACATTACTGAATTAAAAGTGACCCTAGTGGGCTAGAGATGCAGGGATCATCTAGGCTGCCAATCCTTGGGTTCCATGCATATATTTCTTTTATTAAAATGGCCCTGTAAAATACATAATTGCTTGAGACAGGATTCAAAAAAGGTAGTCTGACTCCAGAGTCCACGGGTGTAACCATGAAGCTTTACAGCTGTGCAGAGGGAGACAGTGCAGCCAAGTTAAATCCACGTGACAGAACAATATTTATTGATGTGGGAGAACACTTACATCAGTGAATGAGGACATGAAGCTTCAATAGACAGCACTTACTAACCAGGCTTCAGTAGACAGCACTTCCTAACCAGAGTTATTGGGAGAATGAAATGAGTTAATGCATGAAAAGCACACAGGTCAGGGGCTAGCACCTGGAAAGTTCTTGATATGTGTTGCCACAAAGTTGGTGAGCTATCTCTCATCTTCAGGGTTTCTTAGGGGGAAGTCAGCCCCTGGGCCACAGGGTGGAGAGACAGCCTGTCATTGAAGAACTGCCTCCCTGGGCTTGCAATAACGTAGGCTACACCTCTCCACGTCGCTCCTTTCCCGTCCTGGGGGATGGGAACACTATATGGACAACAGCTCTCTGCCAAGATGGCACTCCACCAAATCCTCTTCCTTCTCCGTATTCTCACCACCTTTTAATATCTGTGATCTGCCTCAGAGGTCCAAGAGTGGTCAAAATGCCTCTACTCTTTTCCTTTGTAATTTCTGCTTGGGAGGAGGCCTCACATCCACCTTGGGATAAGATATCCATGTACTGGCATCTCTTTAGAAACAGAAGCAGGGAAGGGTCCCGTCGCCACCTCCTATTTCATGGGTGCAATTATTGCCTGGGTTCTGTGAGACTCCTGGGCTTTCATAATAAATTCTTCCCTTTTACCAATGGGAGTGGGTTTCTTCTACTTGCAAACAAGTGACTGCTGACTAAGGCACAGGCTCTATCGACTTGAGCTTGGGTGGGGAGTTCCTCCTGAAGTGGGCGGGAGTAAGAGGTTCCTCCAGGGCAGACAGTTTGAGTCAGAATCCCTCACGAGTTCAAAGGCCTGAAATAGGGTGGACAATGGAAGACAGAGTGAAGAGGCAAGGGCAAGGCCCCAGAGCTGAACTTCAGTTGAAGAGAAGGTTGAACTGGGAGTGAGGTGATGTCCTGGGCGATGGCCCACTGCTCTTTGCACAGTATTGCTTTTTGGACTCCACAGCCTATAGAGGTGCAATTGGCTTGAAGGTACCAGCTCGGAGAGGGCAGGCCCTGATATCTCCAGCCCTCTGGCCTTTGGCTGAGTTAGTTTTGGAGTGGGATTATAGAGCCAGAAGATTTGACTCTTGGTTTTATCAGCTACTGATGGCTTTGTCCAAAACAGTGCCAATTAGCCCTGCCATTAGCCACGTGTGAGCACGTCTGAGTGTGTGAAGGTGCAGAGTTCCAGGCAAAGGCGTGTCTAGGCTGTCCCAGGCGGCCTTACACCTTTAAGGGGAGGCACAGTTGCAGGAGGAGGAGCTGACACAGCACTCACCCAGCAGTCTGGCGTTCCAGACATTTTTTTTTGGCTTCCCATTTCTTGATTATTTATCCCCAGTGCCTAGGCTGTGTCCTTTACAGGTTAGACTTGTTCTAATCCTATCCCCTATCCCCCATCACCTGTTGATCGGTTCTGCACGAGGAAAGGGTCACTGGTTCCTGCCTGTCTTTGCCTTTTCAGGCTGGATTGGCTCCCTTGAGCTCCTGAGCCCACTCTGAAAGACCTGCTGGGCTCGACTTCAAGGTGCAGTCTGGCCAGGGCGTTCCATACCTTCATCTAGTCTCTTAACTTGTAGTGAGGTAGGATAGCAGAGTAGTTAAAAGCACAGGACCTGGTGCCAGAGTGCTTGGGTTCACATGCTGACTCCCCTTGTTATGAGCTGGGCCACTTAGGGCAAGCTGCCCTGGGTCCCAGTTTCCTATTCTGAAAAATGGGGATGAGAACAACAATGCCTAACTCATAGGGCTGTGGAGAGGATTGAACTGCGTTCACGAATAGAAAGCCACGGATACTAAACTCACTACCGTGGGTGGGATGGACAGCCCTGTACAACAGAAAGTCATCTCACCCAAAATGCCATTCGTGCTCCTGGCTCAGAAACACTGACTCAGAGCCTGAAGGCCGGGATGAATCGCTGATCTACCACTTACTGGCATTGCGACTTTAGACACAACTTTCCTGTGCCTCAGTTTTCTCATCTGTAAAATAGGAGCAAAAACAAGAACAATGATAGCCTACCTCATAGGGTTGCCCTGAGGCTTCAATGAGTTAATATATGCTATATTTTATAATACATATATTTTACTTATTTATGTACACTAAATGTTTGAAATATTTTCAATATATCTCAGGACAAGCCCTGGCACAGAGTTAGCTCCACATTTTGGCAGCAGTTTCTAATATCTATTCCCTTTATCTGATGCTGGATTCAAACCCGGAAGTGGCATATGACGTATCATAAGTATTTTTCCCACATCATAACATAAATCCTCTTTGATTGCCTTCTTGGAAAGTTCTCCACAGGAAAGTTTCCCTCAGGAGGGTGATATTTCCTACATCTACTACTCATAAGAGTAATGAGAGAAAACACTTTCCGTAATATGGGGAAAGGAAACTGGTCATGTCCTGGAGAGGGATGGATTGGACCAGCCTGAAGAGCCAAGGTGTGTTAGTCAGAGAGGGCCCAACGCAAGCAGTAGGTTCCTTCCCATGCCCCTTGCCCAGGCAATGAGGACACTTTGTGGGAGGGAGAAGAAGGGCATCTAGACGAACTCGGAGGCAGGAAGTAGACGGGTCTCATGAGGAACTAGAACCAAGAACTGGAACCTTCAAAATAGAGGCAGACTCCCACTCACCCTCCCCACTCCCTCTCCAGTCCTAGCCAGCACCCTCGTCCTAGCCATCGTCATCTCTTGCCTGCACTGTTGTGACATTCTCTGCTTCCCTCCTTGTCCCCTACAACCCAGGCTCCAAGCAGTCAGAGTGACTGTGTACAATGTAATGAGATGGTGCTGTTTTTCTGCACAAAACCTTTCAGTGGTGTCCTGTTATATCCAAGGGCAGGAATTCACGGCTGTGTCCCTGGGGGTGGCACGTAGTAGGTACTCAATAAATGTGTTGAATGACTGAATGGAAATGCACCCCATCAAAGTAGAACGCTTCTCTCCTTCTTCCTCTGAGGCTACAGGGTCCCTTGCATTCTTTGTGAGACCTCCATTCACGTGGTACAAAATGGTCCACCTGGAGCTGTGTCACCTCTCAGCCCCAGCACCACCTGCTAACACATCTTAGAGCCCTAATTCTAAATTTTTAGGAAAGAGAAGTTGACTGGTCCAGCCTGGGGGAGGGGTCTACCCTTGTCCATTCCACTATGGTTGGGGATGGTTGAAACCCACTCCTGAAGGAAAGGCATTTTCAGGGAAGAGGAGCGTGGCTGGCAGGCCACCCCCCAGACTGGGTACTCCCTTGAGGGCAGGGCTCAGGTGTGAGGAATCCTCAGTTCTCGGGAGTCCAGAAGTAGGCTTGTGTGGGCAGTTACACCCCGTCAAGAAGATGCCAAATAGAATCCAGGAAATGGAATAGATATAATAAATTAGCACTCTTTTTGTTGAACTATTGAACCACATGCCAGGAACAGTTCTCAGAACTTTATGGGTATCAACTCAATCTTCCCAACAATGCTGTGAAGTGGACGCTGTTATCCCCATTACAGAGATGGGGAAGGGGAGGCACAGAGAGATTGTCAGTCACAGAGCCAGAATTCTAACTTAGCATTCCAGCTCCAGACTGAACTTGTTCCTTAACCACCTAAACAAGATAAGGATTTCCCTGTATAGTGAGGAAAATGAAGTTCAGAGAGATAAAGCCGGAGGGGGTGGGGGTGGGGGAGTACCAAGGTCACCTGGCTACAAAGTAACAAAGCCTGGATTGCAGTAGCCCTGCAGCCCTTAGGCCAAGCTTTCCCATCACCTCGCTCACTACAATTTTTTTTTAAAAAGTTTAATTCAGATATAATTCACATACCATACAATTCACCTCTTTAAAGTGCACAATTCAATGGTCTCTGGTACAGTCACAGATGTGTACAACCACCACAGTCAATTTGCCCACGACGATTTAGTGGGTAACTCCATCCCAAAGAGGGGAAGTGATTAGCCAATAGGCACACAGAGAGTAGGAGGTAGAACGCAGGCCCCTGTCCCAACCGCTGTAAGAATGTTTCTGGAAACCCCAGAAGTGAACAACTGTGCCAGAAATGTGTTGGTTTGTTATGGTGCAATCTCTGCGTGGAGCAGAGCTAGGAGGAGACAGGACAAGAAAGTCCCCACCCCATGGAGACAGTGACAGTCCAAAAATAAAACTCTGGTCTTCGTGGCCTCCCCTGCCTATACAGACAATTGCTTTTCTTGCTTCTCTCCTGTACTCCTTTGACAAAATATTATAGTCCTTTAAGCCTCAGTTCGAATATCTGCTCCTCCAGCCCTGACCAGGTAGCTCATTTGATAAGAGCATACGCCAAGGTTGAGGGTTCGATCCCCGGTCAGGGCACACACAAGAATCAACCAGTGAACGCAACAATAAGTGGAGCAACAAATCCATGTTTCTCCCTCTCTTCCTTCCTCTCTCTTTCTAAAATCAATAAGCAAACATCTCCTCCTCCAGAAAGCATTTCCTGATTCATACTCCCGGGTTGGGTTGAGTGCTCTCCTGTGGTACTTGCTAGACCCCTTTCTCTACCACAATAGCATGCTCCTCTCTGTCTTGGCCCCTCTGCCTTCTCTCACTTCTCCCAGTGCTAAGTACATGCACTTTGGAACTAAAAAGGCATGAATTTAAATCCAGGCTCTGCTATGTCCTAGCTCTGCGACCTTGGGCATGCACAAAGCAGGCCTTCCAAATGTTCCAGTTTCTTTCACTCCTTCGTTCTGGCATAGTTCTAAGAAAGGTGCCTATTCAGCCTCAGATTGCATTGGAATCCTGGGTTCCTCAAGTCCTGTGGCCTTCTGGGATGTAGCAGATGCATTTTAGTTACTCAGCCTGTTTTCCTATGGGAAATCATTCCCCCCCCCCCCGCAATTCAGTTCAGTCTTTATGGTTTTGGTGGTTCTGACCCCGAGTCCCAGGGGTAGACAGAAGATCCAAGGTTGGCCAATCCAAGTTCTACGTCCTTTGTTTCCAGTGATTAGTCCAGGGATGGCCCTGTGACTTAATCAGAATCCCTTCATGAATTTTGTCATAGGCACATTAGAAGAAAATCTCTCTCTCTCCCGCCCCCTCACCCCACCCCCCATTGTGATTTACATGGCACTGAAGGCTTGGCACTGCCAGTGGCCATCTTGCTGCCTGTCAGAGTAAAGCCAAGCAGAGTCAAATAAACCTGAAAGAGGGAAAGAGAGCTCTGATATCCTGCTGGATCCAGACATGCCTGAAGTCCCTGGGGACTCTCATTTTCCTTAAGTCAGTCTAGGCTGGATTTCTGACATTAGCAACCAAAAGGCAAGGGTTCACTTTAATACGCAAACAGGTTGGTGGGCTTTCCGGTGGCCTGAAGACAAGCTAGCAAACTGCAGACGGCAGATTAAGCTGCTGAATTAACCAAACCTAGAACTCATCTAATTTAGAACTTGTTATGAGAAATAATAAAATTTTCTTAATTTCGAGTTGGGCTTTTAAAAAAATTCCATGTAACCAAAACCATCCTTAACTTGATTTCTAGGCGTCTCCCCCCAGTTCCTGTGATTCTGGCAAGGGATGGAGTAAAGGTGGGACAATCCCCTTTGCTAGCCCAGGAAGGGTTTATTTCTTAGTTCCTCTTGCTCTTTTGATGCTGTTTTTTTTTTCTTGCAGGCCCTCAACCCCTTCTGGATGCATTCCTGATTCCTTCATTCCCCCAAGTGTCCCTGGCACTCCAGTTCTACTGAAGTTTTGGGGAAACAGAGGGAGAAATTCAGCACAGTATTGGAACCAACTTAAAATGGTAAATAAGATGTCACGAAAATTTCATGGGCCGTTATTGCCGAGAGCAGTTTTTTTCTGGCTACATCCCTGCTTGGGGATCAGCTTGCTGGCGTCTCCTCCAGCTTCTCTCAGGTCCCGTTCTAGCTTCCAGCAGTCTACCACACAGCTCCTCTTTCTCTCTGATGCGAAATACTTTCCTCTCTGTACTAGACCCCAAGCTAAACTTCAGGCTGAAGGTGCCCTACTGAACCACCATTAAAGGGCCCTTCGAAATAAAGGGCCAAGTACACTTGAAAATTACAGGGGAATTTTCATCAACCAAATGAAATTCTTAGGCTGATAAGTAATTTTCCTTCTGTATCAAGCAAGCAGCTGTGAATTGTGGGGTTTTTCTTCCCTTCTCACTACATACCACCACAAGTGGTCCTGGTGTAAATACATATACTTTTAATAGCAGTTTTATTTGACATATAGTTCATACGCCATGAAACTCACCATTTTAAAGTGTACAGTTCAGTGGTTTTCAGTATATCCATTCACAGGATTGTGCAACCATGGTTATTACCTAATTTCAGAACATTTTCATCACCCCAGAAGGAAACTCTGGACCCATCAGCAGTCACTTCCTATTTTCCTCTCCCTTAGCTCCTGGCAACCATTGATATTAAAAACTGACCTTAGCCTGGCTGGTATAGCTCAGTGGATTGAGCATCGGCCTGTGAACCAAAGGGTCGTCGGTTCGATTCCCAGTCAGGGCACATGCCTGGGTTGCAGGCCAGATCCCCAGGAGGGGTCACATGAGAGGCAACCACATATTGATGTTTCTCTCCCTCTCTTTCTCCCTCCCTTCCTCTCTCTCTAAAAAGTAAATAAATAAAATCTTAAAAAACAAACAAACAAACTGTTATTAAGGGAAAAACTTTAGTTATGATGTTAGCTGTGGGGTTTTTGTAGATGCCCTTTATCAGACTGAGAAAGTTTCCTTTTATTCCTAGTTTGGTGAGTATTTTTTATCATGAAAGGGTGCCAGATTTTTTCAAATGTTTCTTATGTATCTGTTGAGATAATCATGTGTTTACATCTTGTCCTTTATGCTATTAATATGGTGTATTATGTTGGTTACTGTGAAAATACTAACATGACGTTCTTCACACACGCCATGTTGCTATGTTAAATCATTGTGTTGGTTCACAAGTGCGGGCAGGCCTCATTTTAAGAAAATTTGGTAGATAACAACCCAGACTCATACAGCTACAGCTTTGGTTACTTAGATTAACAAAAAATTTTTTTTTCTTTTTTACAAAGTTTTTCTGAAGGAGAAAATTCATTATGAGCATATAAAATGTAATGCAAAAAATGGGCTTTCAGGCTTTTAGGAACTACGTGTTGGCATCACTCTCTCTGAGGCTGACAAAGGTCACGGCATGCACAATGACACACTAGCCTGGGCAGTGTCCTCGCTGGTCAAAATGGGCTCTGTCGCCTCCTCAGGCTTCCGTGGCCACCAAGGCAGCTGGGAAATTGACTGCCAGCTTCCAGAAGGGAGGAATCTCCTCTCTTGGGCAGGAAAATAGAAGTAGGTTTAAATAGAGATAATGGTTCGTAGGAGTCCAAGTACTCCCTCTACTTTTTTTGTTTTTTAATTTCCTCTTCTGGGACTTTCTATCCTGAGAGAGTAAATTGCTGCCACAGATCTTACTCCAGTTGGAGACAGCTGTGAATTCAGTTTGGCCAATTTCTGCTTTGAGGACATCTATTTTTGGGTGTCTGTCATTCATTTTTTGGGGAGAACTTCTCTCCCACCCTCACCCTTCGTGATACTCACAGGACTGCCAATCACAGGACTCTACCTCTCTGACCACAGCAGTGGCTCAGCTCTGAGTACACTCAACTTTCTCAGGACTTTGAGACTGTGAGTGGAGACACGAAGGGATAGAAGGTAGCTGAAGCTGAGTCAATTGATGTGTTTACTATAGAGCAGTGGTTGTCATACGTGTTCCTGGCCCAGGAGCATTAGCAGCTGGAAGCTTGTTAAAACACAGATTCCTGGGCCCCACCCTACACCTACTGAACTAGAAATTCTTGGACTAGGCCCCAACAATCTGTGTTTTAACAAGCCCTCCAGGCGATTCTGTACTGGAGAAGCTAGAAGTTTTGGTTAGAGGGATTCCCAGAGCTTACCTGAATCTTGTCCTTCCCCAGAACTTGACTGTTGGTCAAAGAATCAGAGAGAGTTGTTGCTCTGCCCTCTCCTAGAACATTGGCAAAGCCAGCTCTCCACCTCTACACCTAAATTTCCAGCCTGTGGAAAACGGGAAAAGAGGAAGCAGTTGGCTAACAGCATGTATGTATGTATGTATGCATGCATGCATGCATGTATTTAGAAATGATGTAGGAGTAGTGATGCTCCTATCAATTCTATTCAATTTCCAAAGGTGAGTACTTACATGGTCACACCCAGTGTGCTGCAAGGGAGGCTGGGAAATATGATTTTGATTTTGAGCTGGGCAGCCATTTACCTTGCTATATCTTGAGGAGAGGGTTACTTTATCAGTAGAAGGAAGAAGGAAATAATGGATAATGGAAGACAATTAGCAATTCTTTTCACACTTTCTTATATTATATTCATGTGTTGAAAGCTCAGATGCCTTCAGTAGCTAGCAGGTGATTAATTGAGCAAAGCAATCTGGGTATAAGAGCAGAAGGAATGAGGTGACTCTGGTTGTGATAAAGTGGGCAGCACCATGTCCCGTCTAAGAGGAACAGAGGCTACTTGCCTACCCAATAACCTTTCTCTCTTTTTCATGGCTAACAGACCTCCAAGTTTATTTGAATACTAGTGTAACTAGGGTATAAATCATGATTTTCTGAGCCAATCATGAAATTTCTGTTTCTTGTGTCCCCAGCCTCCCTTGTAGCTGTGAGGACCCATGGAACACCATGGGATTCTTCTGGGAAAGCTTTTGCTTTCTTAGTAAAGAGTCAGCCATGACTGGGGCTTCCCCTTAGCTGTTCTTTCTGCTTTGAATGTGGGTGTAATGCCCCAAGCTGGGGCAGCCATCTTGTGACAGTAGGGTGACAAGAATGGGGGGGGGGTCCAAAAAAAACTGGTGATACTGAGCCAGAGAGAACCGAGGCCAGAGGCTGCCTGCTTCCAGACATCTTGTTACAAAGATGAAAACAAACAAACAAGCAAAAAAAAACAAGAATCAAGTACCTGTTTGTCTAAGCAGCTTAGAACTGGTTTATCTGAACTTCATGACCGTTCAAAACGGATTAAATCCTCCCAGACTTTTTCGATATGTATATTCATTTTGTAAAAATATTAAATACAGAGGGGACTGCCACTCAAGATGGTGGCATAGGTAAACATGGATCTTGTCTTCCCACAATCACATCAAAATTACAATTAAATAGAGAACAACCATCACTCAGAGCCATCAGAAATTGAGTTGAATGGAAGTCTGACAACTAGGAAATGAAAGAAACCACATCATCCAGGCTAATAGGAGGGGTGGAGATGTGGAATGGGCTGGTCCCACATCCGTGTGTGGTGGATAAAATTTCCAGAGGGATATCTTGGGAGCGAGAAGTCCCAGCCCCACACTAGGCAGGGTTCCAATGTCAGGAAGATTAGACTCTGTAACTTCTGGCTGCAAAAACCAGTGGGGATTGAGTTGGTGGAAGAAACTTCCGGAGTCCCAAGTAGATCCCCTAAAACAACCCCCACACAGACTTACTTAGACTCACTCCTGCTGAACTCCAGCACTAGGGTAGCAGTTTGAAAGACATCAGTAGCATACAGGGAGAAACTGAAGTGTCTTGCATCAAGGTGAGAGCTGGGGGACAGCTTTCTCCAAGGTAGAAAGGCAGGCAGAGGTCATTGTCCCTTTTCTGAACCTTCTTCCAACAGAGCCACAGAACCAGCAAGGAGGTGCCATATCTGGGCTTCCATCAACCTGGCTTACACTGTTTGCCCAACCTGGGAATCCTCTGCAGCTCCACCCCACCAAACATATGGGCCCATCCAAGTGGCTTTTCCGTATGAATGGTTGGTCTTGGCTCATGCTTCACAACTTCCTAAAACAAGCAACAGCCACCCTCAGTGAGCCCCCAGTCCCTGTACCTCTCACTAAGTGGCCCAGGGCCCGGCACTAGCAGCAATCAGCCTAGATTTGCAGCTTGGCTTTCCCTGGGCATCTCTAAGCAGCCATATCAGATTGCTTTATAGCTCAGACAGGGTGGCCCCGGGAAAAATACAGGTGGGGGCTGACCTTGGTCTGCACCACCCAGGAAACCCAGAACCTGCACACCCAGTGGACAGCTACACACCACATTGGAACACTACTACCCTGCCCCTACACAGATGATCCTCCACAGAGGGTGGAGTTTTGTGGTAAGTGGTCACAGTTGATCCTTGCAGGTGACTGGCTTGGGTAAATCCCTTCCATTGACTTGCCAATAGCAGTCAAGGCTCAGTTACAAGAGAGAGTGTACTCAGCCCACACAAAGGGCACACCTCAAATACCCAGCTTGGGTGATAGGGGAGGCTCTGCCACTGGACCCTACAGGACACCTACTACATTAGGCCACACTGCCAAGGGACAGAGTCATGGCAGCCCTGTCTAATACATAGAAACAAACACAGGGAGGCTGCCAAAATGAGGAGACAAAAAAGCATGGCCCAAATGAGAAAATACATCAAAACTCCAGAAAAAGAACTAACCAAAATGGAGATAAGCAATTTACCATATGTAGAGTTCAAAACTCTGGTTATAAGGATGCTCAAGGAACTTAGGACTTCAAGAGCATAAAAAAAAAAAAAAGATCCAGTCAGAAACTAATGATTCACAAATGGAAATAAAGAAAAATTTACAGGGAAAAACAGTAAAGTTGATGAAGTTCAGAATCAAATCAATGATTTGAAACATAAGGAAGCAAAAAAACAACCAATCAGAACAAGAAGAAAAAAGATTAAAAAAAAATGAAGATTGTATGAACAGCCTCTGGGACAACTTCAAGTGGTCCAACATTCACATCATAGGCATACCAGAAAGAGAAGAGAAAGAGCAAGAAATTGGACATGTATTTGAAAAAATAATAAAAGAAAACTTTTCTAATTTGGTGAAGGAAATAGACATGCAAGTCCAGGAAGCACAGAGTCCCAAACAAGATGGATGCAAAGAGGCCCGTTCCAAGACACATCATAATTAAAATGCCAAAGTTTAAAGATAAAGAGAGAATCTTAAAAACAGCAAGAGAAAAGAATTAGTTATTACTACAGGGGAGTTCCCATAAGACTGTCAGCTGATTTCTCAAAAGAAACTTTGCAAGCAAGAAGGGATTGGCAAGAAATATTCAAAGTCAGGAAAAGCAGAGACCTACAGCCAAGACTGCCCTACCTAGAAAATCTATAATTTAGAGTTGAAGGGCAGATAAAGAGCTTCCCAGACAAGAAAAAAACTAAAGGAGTCCATCATTACCAAATCATTAATATTTGAAATGTTAAAGGGACTTATTTAAGAAAAAGAAGATCAGAATTATGAACAATAAAATGGCAATAAATACCTATCTATCAACAACTGAATCTAAAGAACAGACTATGCAAACAAGAAGAACAGAGACCGAATCATGGATATGGACAGGGTTTTGATGGTTGCCACATGGGAGAGGGATGTGGGGGAAAGGGTGAAGAGGTGAGAGGATTAAGAAGCACAAATAGGTAGTTACAGGATAGCCTTAAGGGTGTAAAGTACAGTATAGGAAATGGAGTAGCCAAAGAACCTATGCATGACCCGTGGCGATGAACAATGATGTGAGGATTGCCTGGAGTGGGGGGAGCTGGGGGGGAGGGGTGCAAAGGTGGAAAAATTGGGACAACTGTAATAGCATAATCAATAAAATATAATTAAAATATTAAGTACACACACTGCTTTGTAACTTGCTTTCCAAATGTACAACAAATTATGTGCAATGTTGTATAACATTAAAATAATGTACAATATTGTAAGAATCATTCCCCATCACTTACTATTGTCCAACATTTTTCATTTTACTGCCTTCAGAACACCCACTGTGTGATTGTAACGGAGTGTATTTAATCAGTCCTTTGCCATCGCACATTCAGGTAGTTTACAGGTTTGTTGTTTTCAAAAGGGAGGTTTGCTATTATAAACAATTCATCCTCGCACTAACTTGTAAATATCTGAATGTATCTTTGTGCTTACATTCACCTAACAAGTCCAAGATTCCTGTGCTAGGCTCTAGGGGCCCTAAGAGATGAGTGAAATGGGGTCCTGTCTTCAAGGAGCTCATAACGGAATGGCAGAGACAGGTAGGACAACAGGCAGAGATATAAGACAGAATAGAACAAGTGACAGCTGTGGCAGGCAGCTTCTGACAAGGTTCTGGATGATCCCCGCCTCCTGGTATTTATGATCTTGTGTAATTCCCTACCTGTGAATATGGGCTGGACCTAGTGAAACACTTCTAATGAATGGAATATGACAAAAGTGATGGGATGTCACTTCTGTGAGTGGGTTACAAAGGACTGTGACTTCTACCCTGCTAGCATGCTTGCTCTTGCCCTCTCATTTGCTTGTTCTGATGACGCTAGCTCCCATGGTTAGGTAATGGAGAGGCCTAGGTGGCGAGTGGTCCAACACTCCTCCCAACAGAGAGAGGACTCTGGCCAGCAGCTCCTGAGGAACTCAGTCTAACAGCCTGGGAGGAAGTGAGCCCTGACAACAACCATGTGAGCTAGGAAACAGATTTTTTCCAGCTGAGCCTTGCAAGGACTGAGGCCTCAGCTAAACCATGCCTGCGTGCCTCATCCACAGAAACTTCGAGCTAATGAATGTGTGCTATTTTAAGCTACTACATTTTGGAGACCTTTGTTATGCAGCAATAGATAATGAACAAACAGTGGAGTGGTACAAATTAGCACAGGGCACGATGGGTACACACGAGAAGATGAAGCACCAAACCACTGTGGTGGGGAAAAGCTACATCTGGTAAGACTTCTGAGAGGAAGGCGGGCTTGCATTGCATTTTATAGGCTAGAGAGGCCTTCGGGGAAGGAGGGAGAGAAGGCATTTCCAGGTAGAGTTTGCAGAACAATCAAGTTTTATGACCATTTCCCAAACCTGTTACCAGCTTACTTTTTGCACCCTTAATTAGAGGCGAATTTATTGTGAGAGCAACAGAGCTTAAGCTTCATTGCCCCTGATCTGCATGGCCCCTTCCAAAGCTCAGGAAGGGCTTGGCAGTTTTGTGCTGATAATTTTGCATTCTTTTTCTTGAAGAGGTCACCCAATTTCAGGCCCCTGTCTCAATGGACCTGCCAGGGTACTCCCACTGCCCTGCCACTCACCCCTCCTAGTCTACAGAATAGACTCTCCGGTATATTTTTTTGTGTTTTATTTGGCTCTGACTCTTTCGAAACTGTTTCTCTGCAGTGCCCAGCCTTGCCCCTCCTGCCTTCACTTCCTTAACATAAACAATCTAGGTTCTGTATTCTTTCCTCACAGGCCCTATTTTCTAGCTCGTTAATCATTTTTCCTGCTATTTTTGAAGCCTCTCATAGTTTTCCCTTAGGTAGTGGTGCCCAGAATGGATGTGTTTTTCTAAACAGCAAGTCTGGCTTCTGGCCAAATGGCATCTGAGCAAGGCCACTTTGGGGCTGGCTGAGTCCCAGGGACAGACTCTTTGTCCTGTGTCACCCCACACCCAACTTCAGAATGACCACAATTCAGAGAAGTAAAAGGAGGGACTAGGGAGAAGCAGAAGGGGTAAGAGGAGAGGGGGAGCCCTGCTCTTTCCTTAGGGGTGGGACCTCTCTTTTAGGACACTGGTGGCAGTATTTCAAGATGGCGATGGTCTGCCAAAGAGAAGAAAACTGACATTATGCACGCCTTCTCTGTGCTAGGCACAAGGACTTTCCAGCCATTATCTTGTGGAATTCTCTGTACGTCTTTGAAAGTGAAGAGTGAGACTCTCCATTTTATCGCTGAGGAAGCTGAGGTTCAGAGGGGAGAGGTTGCGTGTATGACTCACAGCAAACACAGGGTCCTGCCCCCACCTCACAGCCCCCTTTCCTTCATTTGTTCTCTCAGAGGCATTATCACTGACATTCAAGTTCTAGGTGAAAATGGGTGGGCATGCAGCAAAACTCCACCTGGAAATAAGTTTCATGAAAAAGTCGACAGACTAAATTTTGTTTCTGGAAGATCTGTCTAAATGAAGAAGACTCACCAGTGAGCTGGGAGCCCAGGGTTGGAATTCGTTTCCAGGAAGGAAAAACAAACACACAAACAAACAAAACTTGACAAAAGAGAAGGCAGGCGGTCTGGGCCCCAGACCAGGAAAGGGTTAAGAGGCTTCACAGACTACAGCAAGGGGATAACAATGAAAATAATGAAAATAATAACTACCCTTTATCAAGCATTTACAAAGTGCCATGCACTGTGCCAGATGTTTGCTATAAATGAGTGCATTTTATCCTCACAAGAACCCTGCTAGAAAGGTAAGTTCCTATTTTTAGATTGGGAGCCTGAAGATGAAGAAACTTGCACACAGGTAGGCAGTGGGGATGCAGGGACTTGCACCTAGGCGCATCTGGCTCCAAAGCCGTGGCTTTTAACCATTAGACTTTAGTAAGTCAAGGAGAGGGGAGTGGGAGGAAACTAATTCCGGTGGATGACGTTAACGTGGCGAAACGGGGGTTAACAAGTGCCATCAATTGGGAGGGTGTGGCATAGAGGAGGCTAGGGTTCACCAGAATCAGTTCTTGCGGCCAGCAGGGGTTGACTCAGGGGACCCTCCAGCCAGCATTTGAGCGCTGTGGTAGGTGTCTGCAAAGGAAGCTGTTGGATCCAGAGTGGGTGAAGATAAGCAGAGAGGCTCAATTATCCATTGATCTCTTTCCGGATTGGCTCAGAAACTTGAGGGGGAGGGGCTTTGGCCTCAGGGATGCTAATTTGAGGCGGGCCCAGGGAGCTGGAGAGTCCCAGTGCTATTGTGCTGCAGTCACACACCTGTGTTTGGGTCCTGCCTCTCTTCTTTCTGGGACTCTGGCTCAGTGATTTAACAACCTTGAGCCCCAGTTTTCTGTAAAGTGGGGATAATCATAGTAGTATATACAGCTAAGTAATAGATAATAACTGTTGGGAGAATTCAGTGAACCGATAGTTGTGAAGGCCTAACACAATGCCTGGGACAGTGGGTGCCTGGTCAACGGTAGCCATATCATTGTGAGATTCTCCCTCCTCAGCGGAGCAGATGAAGCTCCTTCTGCTTTCCACTTACTTTCACCTCCATTGCCTGCTTTGGTAGGAAAGTGAGACTGTATTCCAGGGAAGGAGTCAATTTAATGTTTCTCTCACTGTTCATTTATTCAAACTCTGAATGCTTTTTATTGTTGTTGTTTTTGTTCATGGCTCATCCCACAGTTGTAATTTGTTTCTTGCCTGGAAGATATTAAACTGTCTTATAAAAGCTGGAGATTTTCCATGCTAGAAATTTTGCCCCTGCCATTTTTCTACATCTTTTGTAGAAAAAACATTGTGTCACCTATGGTTCATTGGTTAGAAATATCAGTGACCAGCTGCGGTCTTACACTGACAACAGCAAAGATGTGTGATGGGAGAGATGACAGAGCTCACTGAACAAGAAGCTGAACATCAAGACTCAGAAAAAGCTCACAGAGTAGCTCCAGGGATCGAGGTAGCAGGAAGTGATGAGCAGTCTCTCCAAGCACTGTCCCATGTGTCTTGTGTTAATTTACCCACCGTGAAATTCTTCCAAGGGAGCTTTGATTGACCTGACTTGGGTTGTGCATCTACCTATCTTTTTCAGGGAAGGAAAGGGCACCTTGACTGAAATTCATCATAAGTGAGCATACACTGGGGGAGAGTAACGCCCAGAAGGTACATGGAAGTCTGTAACCAGACGACACATACGTATGCTGGGTGAGCACAAATAGCAGTGTCCTCTGTGGACACTGTTGTGTTGAAATATCAAGATTCTGAAATTCTTAAGTGTTCTCAAATATGCAGAATGGTCAAAAGAATAAAACAATGAATATATATAGACCCTTCATTTAAATTCAACAATTTTTTTTCTAAAAAAAGATTTTATTTATTTATTTTTAGACAGAGGGGAAGGGAGGAAGAGAGATAGAGAAACATCAATGTGTGGTTGCTTCTTGGGCGCCCCCTACTGGGGACCTAGCCCACAACCCAAGCATGTGCCCTGACTGGGAATCAAACCTACAACCCTCTGGTTTGCAGGACAGCATTCAATCCACTGAGCCACACCAGCCAGGGCTAAATTCAACAATTGCTAATATTTTGCTACGTGAGCTTTAATTTCTCTGTGCATTTTTTAACTTGATGAACTATTTGGCAGCTATGGGCATTATGGCCTTTACCCTTTAAATATTTCAGGGATTTCTTGAGGATAACAATACTCTCCTACATAACTGCAATACCATTACCACATCTAGGAAAGTTAATAAATATTCCATAATATCTCCTAATAGTGAGTTTATGTTCAAATTTCCTCAATTGAGACAAGAATGTATTTTATACATCCCAACAAACCTGAGACAAAGCCTTCCTGTTGGTATACATTGGAGCAAATAAAAACAGTTTTCAAGATAAATAAAGGCAGCTCAATGGACAAATTTCAACTGAATGCTATAATATAAACTGAGATTGTCATCACAAAGAGTATGAAAATAATGAAGTGGAGATATTCACAGCTGACAGGCTCACCATCAACCTTAAATCAGCTTAGTCCGGTTTACACAAAAAGACTATGAAATATTCACAATACCAAGCCATTAGAATAGGCACAATCATACTTGAACTTTCCCATAGGTTTAGTGGGTTTGACTGGACTATTTTCTTTATCATATAAAAAGAAAATTAAGTGGTACTTGGTAAATTTCTATTTCACTCAAAAGATTTTCATATTTATGACATCTAGAGTTTGTTGGTATGAATAAACTACCATTAAATCCTTCATAAGAATCATATAAGATTTTTAAAAACAGCTTAATTAAGGTGTCAATTGTGTGCAATTCAGCTCACCATTATTATTCAAGTATGTATTTAATTTAATGAGTTTTCCAATGTTACAATTTTATTGTAGCTACCACAATTACATAGAGAATTCCAAAATGTGTATTTCTATACTCCATTAATACTGATTTATCATATGAAAAAAATACACAAACAAAACTAATGTTTATACCATCATGTAAGTACTGTGCATTAAATGTTTGGAATAATATTTTCCAATATTGAATTTCCATGACTTACATATCCGGTATATGTCCAATAAAAGTAGTTTTCACTACCAATGTAATGTTTTGTCAAGGAAATGATAACTGTAATTTTGCTTCAAGAGAAAAATTATTTTATCAATTGTAATTAAAAATAAAATTTGACCTTTATTCAAAAAAATAAAGAATTGATTTTATAGATTTTCTTTTTTTTTGTCAAATCCAGATTGAATCAAAGGTCACTGATTGCACTTGGTTGTTGGGTCTCTTTATTCCCTTTTAATTTCCCGAACATTTTAAGTTTTTTAATGACATTGACATTTTGAAGAGTCAGGCTATTTGTTTTGTAGAAAATTTTACAGTGCTTCCATTGTATGGCTTTGTTTTCTTGCAGATGTTTTATTGTGGCAAAATATACACAACACAAAATTTGCCATTTTAACCGTTCTTTCAGCACGCAATTCAATACATTGGCGTTCAGTCCATTGGGGTGTTGTACAACCGTCACTATCACCTGTTGCTAGAACCTTCCTCATCATCCCGAACAGTAACTCTGTACCAATAAACAACTCCGTATTTCTCTTTCTCCCACTTCCTGGTGACATCTCTTCTCCTTTCTGTCTCTCCGAATTTGCCTATTTTAGGAACCTCATCAAGTGGAAACATACGATATTTGTCCTTTTATGCTTGGCCTGTTTCAGTTGCTAAATAAATAGGCTGATATACCTCAAAATGAATGTTTCCTCGGGAACTCCTTGGTGGACATCAGACAGGTAACAGTAGGGGCGATAGGTCTAAGTTAATCTGACAACGGCCAGGGTCTATGTCGTCTCCCTTGAATCAAGGTAAGTTCTGTGACAGCTGTGATCAATTGACTAGAATGGAAATGATGTTGTGTCAGTTTCCAAGCTTGCCTTAAGAGAATGACAGCTTCCAAGATCTGTCTGTGGAGCCTGAGGTGCCATGTAAAAAGCTCAACTCAGAGCAAGAAGTGCTCTGAGACTACATGGGGAGAAGAGCAGCTGAACTTGGTCTTCCCACCATTCCCATCAAGTGCCAGGCACATGAGACGGCTGTGTTGGACCCTGCAGACTAGCTTAGCTGCCAGTTAGAATACTACCTACCAACTGACTCTGGTTGATTGCATTAGGAAGAGAGAAATCACCCAGCTGAGTCCTGGCCAAATCACTGACTGAAAAATTGTGAGATATACTACATGGTTGTTTTAAGCTACTGAATTTTGGGGTAGTTTATTACATAGCAACAGATAACCAAAATATGTCCTCAAGTGAGGTCTTAGCAAATACAAAGTTGACTGTGTAAGAATTCAGAAAATGTCCCATTTATATTGGGTTGGACAAAAAGTTCATTTGGTTTTCCCATAAGATGGCTCTAGTAGCACTTAGTTGTCTTTAACTTAATTCAAAACAATTTTGTTAGATTGTATTGTGACAGCTGTCATATCAGCATGCATTTAAAAAAACTTATCAAAATTGGTGAATTTTTGTGTAGCCATCTTAATATTGAAGATGGAAGAAAATCTGCAACATTTTCGCCATATTATGCTTTATTATTTCAAGAAAGGTAAAAATGCAAAAAAAAATTTGTGCAGTGTATGGAGAAGGTGCTGTGACTGATTACAAAGTTAATTAATTATCCAGAAGCAAACAGTTGGAGCCAGACAATAGGAAGGAGCTGAGAGAGGTGCTTTCACTCCTTCGAGCGCTGGTTACACATTGCAGTGACTGCACCCTGCATTTACTGGGGTGCTATCACCCAGCTCCAGTTAACACACCTCCTACTTGTCAGACTGGGGGCTTTAATGATGCCTGCAAAATAGTCTAATGAACAAAAATGTGGCTGTCTGTAAAAAGAAGAGTATAAGTAAAGCTTTAAGAAAAAAAAGGCTCTCCAGATTTGAAATTAAGATGACATGAGACAGAATTTATACTCATTCTTGTTAATAATGACCCTCGACCTGTGTGTATGTTGTGCCTGACAACAGCATGGAGGCTGCATAGCATTAGCTCTACTTTGAATTTTTTTGAGGAACTGTCATACTGTTTTCCATAGTGGTCGAAACATTTTACAATCCTACCAGCTGCAGATTGCTTTCAGAGGTTCAGCAGTCACGTATATAATAAGATTGTCTTAGGTACACTAGAGAACATCAACAGAAATAAAGCCCAGACCAATGTACTTCAGATATGTCAATTAGGGGAGTTTAAAATGATAACCGTTGAAAGAACATTGATCACACTTTCATTATTATTTTTTTAAAAATGGAAACATATAGCCCTGACTGGTGTGGCTCAGGCGGTTGGGCGTCAACTATGAAAAACAAAAGGTTGCCAGATTGATTCCCTGTCAGGGCACACACCTGGGTTGCAGGTTGGGCCCTGGTCAGGGTATGAGAGGCAACCCATGTTTCTCTCCCTCTCTTTGTCCCTCCCTTCCCCTCCCTCTAAAAATAAATAAATAAAATCTTTTGAAAAATGGAAATATATAATTCACAGGCCTTATTTTTAGATACTTTTAGTGTAACTAGACCTGTGTTTTGATCTATATTTTGGTTTTTGTTTAGAAAGACCTTGCTATAATATTTTTCGACTATTTTATAGCCTTTTCTTTGTGTTAAATTTTGAATGAAGTATTTCAGATCTACAGCAAGTCATCTAAGTACAAGTATCTATAACCCGGCTTGAATAAAAGCATATTTTTGTCATATTGCTTTATATCTGTCATCAGTAGTGTAGAAAAAAAAAAACCCAAATATTTCCGCTCCTGCTGACCATGACAGGAATCATAAATGCATGACATCAGAGAAAAAAAATTGGGACGTAAATAAAGTCATATTTGGCTACCTATTGCTCTTCCTACGATTTGAGAGGAGCGTAGCCCAATAGTTAAAACCATGGACTCTGAAGTCATACAGACTTGATTCAAGTCCTAGGTTTGCTTCTTGCTAGTTTTGTGGCCTCAAGCAAGTTCTTAATCTATCCCTGCCTCAGTTTCCTGCTCTGTAAAATGGAGATAATCTTAATACTTCCCAAGGTGTTTAAAAGAGTTAAAAGGAAAACGAGCTCTTACGCATTTGCTACGTACCGCCAGTGACACATAGCAAAGTTTCAATAAATATTAGTAATCATTTGCATTGTTTATTGAGCATCTACTATATGGCAACCATTCTAGTGCTGGCTGAGAATTCAGCAGTGAACAAGACAGGCAAAGACCCCCATGGAGCTTACTTTCTGGTGACAAATAAGCAAAGCAATTTCAGAGAGTGGTGGGGACTGTGAAGAAAAGATAAGGTATGGGAAGGGGGTGTGGGAGGTCCTTTAGACAGGAGACAGGAGCATGAGAGGCCTGTATGAAGCCTTCAGAGGTGAAATTTAACTGAGAATAGCAGAAGGAACCAGTTATTTGGAAGTTTGGGCAAGAGTGTTTGAGAGAGAGAGAGGGAATAGTATGTACTTAGGTCCTGAGGCGAGAAAGCTTGGTTTGTACAAGAAGAAAGAGAATGGCTAGAGCTCAGTAACCTGAGAGGAAGGAAAGTCGGACATGACATCTGGGTTAGGGAGGGCGGGCCAATAAGGGATTTGTGGAGCACAGCAGAAAGTTTGGACTTTATTTTCAAGTGACTGTGAGGACATTGGAGGGTTTTTATTGCTAGTAGATACAGCACTCGGCTCTGGGGAGGAATTTGTGTGCCTTCCTGGAGCTCTGTTTTAGAATGAACAGTATGTGGTGCTGTAGGGGTAACTTCTGGGGATATCACATTGGTTACACGTGGGCACCCCCTGGTGGAATTGGTGGCTCAGCTTGTGTGGTTTCAGATCACCAATAACAAAGTTCATGAGCAATTTATCCTTTCATTTAACAAATGCTTATTGGATGCCTACAACGTGTCAGGCTTTGTTCTAGTGCCGAAATATATCCATGAACAAAATAAACATAGGTGCTTTCATGGAGCTCACATTCTGGTATGTGTGGGTGTGTGGAGAGACATTAAACCAATGGAGTATATGTTATAACATAAAAATTAAGTGGGGGACTCTATTAAGATGTGCAGGGAGGATGGTGCACATAGTATCAGGGGAAAAAATACAGCAAGGGTGTCAAACTCATTTTCACAGGGGGCCACATCAGCCTCGCGGTTGCCTTCAAAGGGCTGAATGTAATCTCAGCTCCTTAACTGTTAAGGAGTAGTTACATTTATACAGTCCAAAAATTATTTCGGCCCTTTGAAGGCAACTGTGAGGCTAATGTGGCCCCTGGTGAAAATAAGTTTGACATCTCTGAAATACAGTGTCAGGGAAGGTCTCATTGAGAGGGCAACATTTGAACAAAGAGGTAAAGCAGGTGACAGAGTGAATGGGGGAAAAGCATTCTATTGCTATTTCCCCGTTGTAGTATTGCTATTGATAGTAATTGATAGTCTTGCTATTATCTGGAGGAACAGCATTCTAGGCGGAGGGATCAGCAAACACAAAGGCCCTGAGTCTATGCTCAGATTTGAGGAACAGCAAACAGACAAATGTGCCTTGAGTAGAGGGATAATGGAGAGAATAAGAGATGAGGTTAGTTGTGCCAGAGAGGGGGGTGGTGTCACATCTTCAGGGTCCTGTAGGCCAATGTAAGAATTTTGGTTTTCACTTTGAAATAGGGACCCACTGGAGGAGCAACATGATCTGATCAAGGTTTTAACCGAAGCCTGCTGCTGCTGTGCTAATTGATTGTGGGAGAGCAAGGGTATGAAAGGGCAAACAGTTACACATCTACTGAGGCCATAAACTGATCTGATTCTGGACAGATTTTGAAGATCCTGCGAACTTGCTGATGAATGTGGGGTGAGAATGAGGAGTCAAAGATCTTAGTACATAAGTGGTGTCACTTAGTAAATTGTCCCAGGAAGAGGTGATCCACGAGTACAGCCAAAAAATTTACAAAAAAAGTATTTTAGAAGCATATCAAGCAGTTAATTAGTACTGTGTAATTTTTCTGGATCTTGTGTTAGTGAAAATTTAAAAAATTTTTAATTTTGAGTTTTCTTAAAGAGGGCCCCCAAATTGAATAAATTTCAAGCCTCCACAAACCCTGAATTCAACCCATATTAGGGTAGTAAGTTAAAGTTAATGAAGAATTGAAAATTTGTTTATGACAAAATAATTACATAAAAAAATGTGCGTGAAACAAGTTAATTGTAAGCTAAATACAATATTAGTTATTAACTAATATTAGGGGTAAAAACATCACCTTGGACTAGCCTTCCCCCCCAAGCGTCTTCCAAAACTCCCCACCCATTCTTCCACGGTTTTTTTATATCCAACAAAGGCATTTCCCCTTATGTTTGCTTTTCAGAAGCACGGATTGAAAAGACCTTCTAGAAAAATGAGAACTGACGCCGAGAGGCGTAACCAGGGGCGGGGCTCGCCGGGGTAGAGAAATAGGCAGGGCCCCGCCCCGTTTGTCCTGACACATGCGCTCAGGGGTTTCTGGTGGAACGAAGTGTGGATTGTGAGGTGACCCTGGGCTCTGACTTCCGGTTTCTAGGGATGCGCATCCGGGTCACGCTAACGCCGCGGTTTCCTCCACCCGCTTGGTTCTTCTTTGGGTCTGGACCGGTCCCCATGTCCGGCTGCGGGGCCGCTGTGGCCTTCGGGTGAGTCTCTGCTGCCGACAGGGTCTGAGCCAGGCTGGACGAGTCCAGGCTGCCGGGCGACGGGGCAAGAATTCCGTCCCGACCCCTGTGGGTGTGGGTTCTCTTTGCTCTGCTTCCCTCCCTTCAGCCCTTTGCCTACGCTGGCCTCGCCTAGTTCACCTCAACTTAGCCGTTCTCGCTTCGCGCACCTTTCGCCTGGCTGTTTTTGCTCAGCCTCACCCGCTTCATACAAGTCCCGGCTTCTTGCCTTTCCTGCCTCAGCGCTTCCGTCCGCCACTGCCTTTCGATTTCCCCCTTTCTCTCCCTTTAGCACCTCTCCAGCCCGACCCCCGATCCCGGCATCTCGCTGTCCTTCTACCCAGCCGGACGGCCCGTCGCCTCATAGTGGTCATCCTCCCCTGTGAAGTAAGGTCCTAGGGACTTGTCCTCCAACTTTCCTCACTTTTGATCCCTCCTGGGACTAAGTAGGTGACATCTGTGCGTCGCCTGGGCTTCTCCCGCCTTTTCCTAGCTAGCGGAGGGCAGTGCCAAACCCCGATCGGGGCCGAGGTGCCCGGCCTGGGGGAGGTTTTGCCCGGGGGGCGCTGGGTCAGGCTGAACTCGGGTGGCTTCCGTAGCTGGGGAACAACAAAGGCGCTCCCAGTGCCTCGCAGGAGCGCGGTTTTGGGGGCTCCCCCTAGAACGGGATGGCAGGTGGCAGGCACTCGGATCTACGAGCCGTTGGACTGGAGTGATCTTGGCAGTTGACAGATCGTGAGGGAGCCCTGTCGTTTTGGTGATCGCGATTTCCCGAGAATGGAGACGTGCACGCCCAAGGCAAAGATGCGGTGTTCCGGGATGATCAGCCGTTTTCTGCCGGTGCTTTACTCACGGACAGTTGCAGTGACAGGGGCCAGAGTTTCTTGAGAGATTATGAACCCCCAGATTTTTAAGTTTATTGCCCAGAATCTTAGTGTGCAGAAAACGGAAAACGTTTTCAGCCGAACAGGTCACTATAGTCATTTCAAAATCCATTTTCTTTAGTTGAACTCAGCGTGCACATGTGTCTTTATCCTTGCCTCTTACACATTGTTTCTTCATTTTTACGGTATGGACAATTTTCTGTTTTTCTTCTGGTTTCTTCATAAGCCAGACATTACAGTACTTTATTTCTTAGAATATCCTTCTTTTGTTGTTTTCTTTACATTTTCCGCCTTAGTCTTTTAAAACCATATTTTTCTCATTTTGAGACTTAAATTTCTTAAATTTCTCTGAAATGAAGGGATTGGTTTTAATAATGGTTAGTGTCCTGTTTCCCAAATTTTGTGGTCTGAGGTATATTTTGAGATACAGGGCTGGATAATTTTAATTTTTGTTTTTCCGATCTGTATGGTGTATGTCTGGCATTTGATTGCAAATGTTTTTGTGTGATCAGTTTCTGTAATTATATAAATTGTATTCTAAAGTTTAGTACTTCAGTGAACAGAATAAATACAGCTTTTAGCATGTGCTTCTCTTTCATGACTTGTAGAAAAGCCTCCCTCATTACATGATACATATGCATATGTGAACATAGCATAGACCTTGGCTTATTCCAAAATTGGGCTGGTCCCTTCATCTATTTTTAGCAAAGGACTCTGGAGCTTAGCCATATTAGTCCTAGAAGCCACAGAAAAGGACCCCTCTTGTTGGCTTTCAGGACCTAACTGCTGAGGGAAGCCCCTTTGAAAGCTCCTGACCAGTAAGTACACCCTCCCTCGCATCCACACTGGAACCTCTAGCTTCTGGTCAGCGTGGCCTCAACATTTCCCACCCCTAACAACTAACCCCGGTAAATATGGACTGACTGTCTAACTGCTTCTTTACCTCCGGGTTTGTGGACTTTTTTTTTATTTTTTCCTTTTATCATAGGCACTCCATAGACAGATCTGTATTTGGTTTGATGCAAAGCCCTCTTCCAACCTTTTCTTTTTTTTAGAAAGATTTCATTTATCTATCTATCTATCTATCTATCTATCTATCTATCTATTTATTTATTGAGAGGGGAAGGGAGGGAAGAAGAGAGGGCAAGAAACATTGATGTGTGAGAGAAACATCCATTGGTTGCCTCTCCCGTGCCCCCTGGCCTGCAACCCAGGCACGTGCCCTGACCGGGAATTGAACTGGTGACATTTGTTTGGAGGATGATGCCTAAGCCACTGAGCCACACCAGTCAGGGCTCAACCTTTTTCATTTCTGAACTTTTTATTTCTTGAGCATTTCTAAGTCTAAACCTAGATAGATTTCTACCTAGATAGATAGATAGTTTATAGTTGGAAGAAACTATAGAGTTCAGACTTACCCCTTCATTTTACAAGTAAGGAAATCAGGGCTTAAAGGATTGGTGATGATTTATCCGAAGTCATATATATATCTTATCACAAATAAAGAAGTCCTATACATGCACACAGAGAAGTGGGTTTTAGTTTTATCAAAGCTGTAGGCGTGTGGGCACAATACAGTTTTAGTGGCTTATTTCTATACATTTATGTCATTGGAAGGAAAGTTTTAGGGTAATACATCTATGACAGATTTTTAAATTCAAAGAAGGACTCTAGAAAGAAATTGTTGTGCAGAAGAAGTTGGAAATTTTAGGGAGTCTCTTTCTCTTCTAAAATCACTTCTGCCTATTATGGTATAAATTCTGCATGAAAGCCCCTACATGAAATGAACATCCTGTAGTCTCATTGGAACAGTTGTGCTCATGCTCCTGGTCTTCATACAGAAAACACTGTTACTTTCTAATTACCGAAAAGCCTGCACCTCTTACCTAACTGCCAAACGAAAACAAAAAAAAATTACTAGAGACAGTTTAGTGTGCACAGTAAGTCCTCACTTAACGTCATTGATAGGTTCTGTGACTTTAAGTGAAACAACATGTAATGAAACTATTTTTACCATAGACTAATTAATATAAACAGGAGTTAAGTCCCTGTGTATCTCATCAATGTTAGAACAAAATGACATTATTTAAGGCCCAGCTGTATGTGTTTTTAAAGCTCAGGAGAGGACTTACTGTGGGCTTTCTATAGAAATTTCTACTTCATTTAGGCAAAATCTTTGTTTATAATCCTGAGAGTTTAAAATGTATTTTTGCATATTTTATGCCTACCAGTTTTTTGTTTTGATTTGGTTTATTTTTTGTTGTTACTTTTTGCCATTTCTCTTCTGTATTTTGTTTTGCATGATTTGATTTTTATCCTTGAGCTTAGGATATGTTTTAAGGAAAACGCTGTTTTAAAAATTTAAGAAACAAATTACACCTCCTTCACGTGCTTACCATTTGTACTTTGTGATAGGAGTTTCTGTGATCTGCCAAAGCCACTTCATGGCTCCATTCTGTTTGTTTTGCTTACAGATAAAGGCTCTTGGAACTCCTTTTTTGGTAGATTGTCTAAAAGATTTTTGTGTTCTGCATATGAGAACAGGATATTTTAACTTATGTGTGATTTAAATGGTATTTTAATTTATGTGTGATTTACATGAAGGGTTTTTCAAATTAGTTCAACAGAAATATTTTGAAATATATTTAAGAATATTAGGAATAGTTTATTCTTCCTGTACATTCACTTAATTGGTTTAAACTGAGAGATTGAATTGTTATATTTATAGTAAAGTGGCAATTAGGTGGGCCTTTTATCTGCTGATTAACTTAAAAATACAATGCACGTTCTTATACAGAATATATGGCTTAAGCTATAAACTGACTTATTGATATGTTTTATTGGCAGAGAACATAGCAAACAATGGAACAGCCGCCACATCATCATGTTGATATTTTTATTTAGTCCCATAAACCTAAGCCCTGGAATATCTAATTATTAAATGTAGAAATAGGGTATTTTCTCTGTTACTTATATTAAAAAACATATTTGAAATATGGGCTTCATGAAACTCATCTTTACTGTGTTCCGCTTTTAAATATGTAGTAGTATTTTAAATCAGAAAAGAAAAAGTGTAAATAGTGCTGACTTACTGTAAGTCAGCAGATGAACCCAAGGCAGTCAGTACTTAATATCTTCAAGATGTTACTACAGATTGTGATGGATGCACTTTAACCTATTAGCTTGGTTGATACTTGTACTAGTTAGGGTTCTTTTTATTCACCCTAGAAAATAGCAGTAATTTTTGTAATACATTCCTTTCAGCATACTTCCTTTGGGTCCCTACTATGTACAATTAAAATACATAAACAGGCTATTCACAGGAAGTAGGTGACAGTGTAAATTAGTAAATTAGTGTAAATGGTTTAATTCAGATATGTTCAAATGAAACTAAATTCAGCATTTAAGTGTAAATGTTAGTCCTACA